>BQNB010010297.1:60869-84312 GCA_026074375.1 Tanacetum coccineum
AGCGGGAAAAATTGCCGCCAAGATTTTCGTTGATGTTTTGGTCAAATTTTATACCAACTTATTCCGGGCGACATGTCGCCCGGGAAAACTTAATCGAAATTTGACTAAAAAGTCTATCAGAATTTGTGCCACGTTGGACAGACTTTTGTCGTTTAGTGGGTTTTCCCGGGCGACAAATTTTGCCCGGGAAAACTTCGTCACCTGTTCTACTTTTTCTTGTAGTGCATTACAAGGAAATGATGGTCTGTGTGGAAATGTTACAGGTTTGAAACTTTGTGAAAGTAAAATAATAATAAAGAAAAAGAATCATTTTCATCATAAGCTCATCATTGAAACTATCGTCCCACTTTTTGTGGCTCTTTTACTTGGTTTATTCATGTGTGGCTTCATTGATTATGGGCATAGAAAGAGAACCTCTCCACAGGAACCATCAGGGGAAGAAGGTGGCAAATTTTTCTCAATAACAAGTTTTGATGGACAGGCGATGTATGATGAAATCATCAAGGCAACAAATGATTTTGATGATGCATATTCTATTGGGACGGGAGGATACGGTACTGTGTATAAAGCTGAGTTACAACCCAACAATTTAGTAGCTGTCAAGAAACTTCATTCATCGTCTGAGAATGACGATCATATAGGCTTCCTAAATGAGGTACGAGCATTAACAAACATAAGGCATAAAAACATAGTTAAACTTTATGGATGCTGCTTCCATGCTCGTCACTCATTTTTGATTTACGAATATCTTGAGAAGGGAAGTCTAAAATCGCTCTTATGTAGTGATATCATAGCAAAGGAAATGGATTGGCTGAAAAGGGTAAGAATTGTTAAGGCTGTAGCGAATGGTTTGGCTTATATGCACCATGATTGCACACCACCTATAATTCATAGAGATATTTCTGGAGCTAATATTATTCTCGATTCTGATTATGGGGAACATATCTCGGATTTTGGAACAGCGAAGCTTTTAAAGCTGGATTTATCCAATTGAACCGCAGTTGTAGGCACGTATGGCTATATTGCGCCAGGTAACTACCATATATTTTATAGTTATATATTTATATATCCTATATACGTCTTTATTCTCCTATGTTACTTTTAATCATGGATTGATATAACAGACTTTTTTGTATTATCATGTTTCCATCCATGTAGAGCTTGCTTATACGATGGTTGCGACAGAGAAATGCGATGTGTTTAGTTTTGGAGTTGTTGCACTAGAAGTGATTATGGGAAAGCATCCTGGAGAACTTATATCCATCTCTACCAACATTCTCCACTGATGATCTATTGCTAGCAAATGTAGGAGATAGACGGATTCCGCGACCATCATCTCTTGTTGAGAAACCAGCTCATTCAATTTTGAATGTCTCACGGGCATGTTTGAACTACAACCCACAGGAAAGGCCAACAATGCGCCAAGTCTAGTTATTGTCAGTGGATGATTGACTTTGAAAAAAAGTGGTCCCTCTTTTTAATATTCGACCGTTATATGTATAAAAAAGAGTTTCACTACCCCATTTTTTACTTATAAATACTCATTTACTTTACCATTTTTTAATCACAACTTCAATATTTTATACTCTCATACTCTCATAACTTTTACTTCTCATTTTTAGTTACAAAAATGTCTCAAAAAAATACTCCCCAAACCACCAAGCTTCAACAACGAAAAACTACCCGAAGAACACCCCGGACACCCGAAGAAACGTTTACTCAAGAAAATAATACACTATCAAAAAAAACAAATCAACTTACGGCCACCATCATACTATTATAACCAACCTTAGTCAAACCAACTATACAGAAACCCATACCAAAAACAAAACGCTTTTAGCAAATACTCACAAACAAACGCGTTTAGCCAATTCTCCTCACAACCAAACGCTTTCCATGGGCGGTGCCAAGAATTTATATTCAGGGGGCTCGGATATTTGAGATAGTAATGACCGATAGCGTATGAGAGTTGTAGCCCAACAAATGGATTTATATTAGGGGGCTCGGATATTTGAAGTTGTTTTTTATGTGCTTATATCGTCTTTGTGGAAGTGGGGAATCGAATCGTGCATGCTCCGGCTAAGATGAATTGAAAAATGATCTATTGATCGAAGACATATTTTTCCAGGTTCAACAACCAACTCTCCTTTTGATTTCGAATCATTAGGTTATCATTCTTGTTCTTGATTTCCCTGTATTTTCTATTGAGTTGTTCTTCATTACGTAACAATTTCTAGATTAACAAATATTACACTTCATGTTAGTCTACAACTTTTTTTTTGTAAAGGGTTTCTCTGGTAAATTTTATTACTCCAAAAACAATTAAGTACAAACGATGAGGATAAGTCCCACATCTTCGCCCGTTACATAGGCAAACTACTTCCGTAAGTCTACCACTTTTTTATATCTTCTATATTTCTAGTTTTTACATAACAAATATGGATGTCAGTATTCCTAACGATAAATAAACCAGAGGCTATTTTTCCTAGGGTTGGGATCTAGTGCCAGTGATAAAAAAAACTCAAAATGAGAGGAATAAGTAATAACTAAAATCACATATTTAAGATGCATCGACATAAATTAGATGCATCTCAATTAGTTTCCAGAGTGAGAAACACTACTACGATTTTAAACCTTGATGCCATTAAAACATGAGTGTTCATCGAACACCTCTTCCACCTTCACTATCTGTTTAAGAGTATAATCTTATTTTTAATCTTATAATGTTGAGGGATGATGGTCGTTTAGATATAGGTTAATTTATTATCACAAACGGCCAGTGTATCCGATCAATTGTAGGTTCGTTGGTAAGTAGGGTGTCGATCACTAAGAGCGAGAGCGTTATCACTTAAATCTATCAGTATTTTAGTTATCTATGTTACTTCTGTTTTATCCTATTTTATTCTATTTTATTCTACTTTATTCTACTTAAACCTAAACTAACGCAAAGCGGGGTTTTCAGCCTGAGAGACTGGCACGAGTTTTGGTTTACCTAATCTATAATGATGACAATTAACACACACGAGTTGAATTGTTTTTAAAATTTGTTTATTGGGCAGGCTTGTTTTATGAATGTCGTTTAGTAACATTTAAACAAAGGTGAATCAATTATTTATCAAATTATTTATTGAATGTATTAACAACATGTAATTAATTTTTTTATTTGATTAGAGTAATGTAATTAATTTTTTTATCCACAAGAAGAAAGTATATGTTCTGTATATACAATCTTTAACACGAAATAAAGTCTTCAAACTTTATAGTAATAGCTACATATTCGTTGCCTCACAATTCAAGAAGTCTACAACCATCTTTAATAGAAAATTCTAATGCTCATTTTAAATGTTTTTTCACACCCCCGAAATATTATAAGACTTACAAAGAAGTTGTGTCTTCATATATTGTAGGTTGTTGGTATTCCATGACTGAATCTCCTTACCACGACAATTCCTAAAAGTTTAAGCAATTTATACCGAGTTTACGATATGTTTGAGATGTAGTAGAAGTAATATTTTCGGAAAGAAAAAAAGGATTGGCGTAGAAGTTAGTTAATAAAAGCACTTCGGTCATCAAAGGTAATTAATAAAATGAGATAAAAGAATAAGCTGATCTTATGATTTTGTATAAAATCCAGCAACTATAAAACGGCGTAGGAACATAAGAAGAAATTGAAGTATAAATTTGAGAAAGAACCTGGACCACGGTTTAGCTTAATAAATCCAACAGTTGCTTCATTTTCTCTTTATACTCTTGTGGTATCTGAAGGGTGCATATAATGTTACGGTCACCATACAGATTGTCTACACACGTTGTGGTTGATCGTCACCCCTTGCCTGTCTCCATCACCTCCACCTTCTGGAATTTCTTCGTCTCCACCACGTGGTGACACAGCAGCTGAAGGCAAGATGGTTGTTTGCGTTGAGAATATCCTTCATCCTATCTTCAGGCATACCAAACACGTGCAAACTCTGGTCCTAACATAGATTGCAGAAGAGAGTCTTTACCCGCCAAGAACTATGGCATGTTGTTGCGCGCTGATGTAGATCGTACAACTCTCCCCGACAACGGTGCCATTTTGATAAACGTCAAACGCGTGTCGAAGTAATATATAAGTATTTCCCGTCGGATGTAAAAATTACTTTAGGAAAAGTAATAATTAATCTTCTCGATGTTGTATCCACGACGAGAATTGAATTTGAGATTTACGTTAATGTTTATCGTTTTGATGCTTGACTATCTTTTAATTTTGGTATTGGATTTAAAACTAATTTTAAAATAACACTAAATTAATACTAAATAATAAAAAACAAAGCAAATAGATCTAAGAAATATATAAAACGGATATGCTTGTCAAGTGAGGTGTTTAGATCATAAAGTGTGTAAGTAAGTTTCTTATCGATGAATCAACACCCGTCTAAATAATTATCTTCTCACAATGTTGGTTTTTATTGAAAACAATTTTTATCAAGATATTAATTTCTAAATTAATGCCTAATTACTCTTATGGCTTTTGCCCGTTCGAATAACCAAAACAGTAATCTAAATAATCCAAAATTATTAATCAATAATTACTTTTTATTTCCACACTAAATTCACCAAACACAACTCACTTAACAAGCATAATAAAACTACTCAATAATTATCATAACTAAACTAGCATAAACAAACATAATCGATTAAGCTAAATTATCAAAAAGATATAAAAGACGAATATGCTTGCTAAGTGACATGAAAAGATCCGTAAGTGTGAATTAAAGTTTTTAATGACGAATTACTACCCGTAAAAAGATTATTTTCTTACAACGTTGGTTTTTATTGAAAACAATTTCTTATAAAGGTATTAATTACTATATTTGATGTTTGATTATTTCTCTGGATTTTTCACTTCAAAATAATCAAATAAGAAATCTAAATAATCCTAAAACCATTAATCAAAAATCCCTTTTTAAATCTACACTTAACAAGCATAAACATTTTTTAAACTAAATAATAAACTACAACTACTAATGAGAGAAAAGGAAAAGAAAGAAGAACCCGATTGAAGAAAATGGAGACAAATTTAAACCACCCAATCTTATAAACTTAATTAAACACTAAAGATTAAAACTTTATTTGTTTATATAACTACTTAGTTAATAAAGTTGCAAACTTTATATACTAAATAGCCTTAAAACCTAAAAAGCTTTAAACTTTAATTGTAAAATAAGCTTATAAGACTCATAAGCTCTTCGCCTAAGTGTTGGATCGATTTCATCAACATTAAAACAATTAAAGTTATGATAAACAATATATATTTATAATCTAATGATTAATCTAAAACAATAAGCTAATAAAAATAGAAACTTTAGATCTAAGTCTACCCGAAACTAAGGTGTTCAATCAAGTGAACGTGGATCGGGTATGTTTAAGGACTAGATCTAAGAAATAAGCTAATAAGCTAACAAAAAGCAACAAACTTTAAACTAGAAATAAGCTAAAAAGATAAGATCTATTATTTTTAGATCTAATCCACCCGAAACTAAGGTATTCAATCAAGTGAACTCGGATCAGGTATGATTTAGGATTAGATCTAATAAAAATAAGGTAGAAAAAAATAAGCAATCGAGAAATCAACTAAAATAAGCTTACTCGAAAATCTTTAAATAAAAATGAATATAAAATAAGCTTAGATGAAATAAGCTATAAAGAGCTTATTCGAATATAAGCTTAAGATCTAAAAATAAATAAGCTAACAAGAGTTTATTAGAAAATAAGCTAAAAAGAAAGGGGATGAGAAGAGAAAATAAACATAAGAAAATAAGCTAAAAATAACACCAACCATTACCAAAAGCATATTCATTCATTAAAATAAGCCAATACAATAAGTTGGAAATAAGATAAAAAGCTTTTACAATAATAAATTAAAATAAGCTACCACTATTCTACTCCTAAATCTAACCTACTCCTAAACTAATAATCTAAAAAGTGAAAGAAATAAACTACTCTCTAACCATTTCCTACGCTGGATCTGATTTGCTTTTATAACCATTTGAGAGTGAGGGCAATTTGGGAATTTCACTTGAACACATTATTGTTAGCTGCGAATATTGATTTTGAGCCAATCATATCCAATCATTAGACATAAATGCCTTCCTAGTATTGCCAGCCGCATTTTGACACGTGTCAACATATGATTGGCTAGCCTGATGAGTTGTCTGCTGACTGGGCGGCTGATGTGGCAAGTAGACTTAATATTAAAAATTTATACAACTGGGAATCAAACCCAGGACCTCCAACTTAACAACAAGCGCCAATACGACTGGACCAAGTGCCCGGTGGTGATATACCTCCATACTACATTAGTTTTATTCCTCTTTTTGGGTTGGGCTTGTTTAAACACATGGTCCGCCCGTTCAAGGTGAACCGGGTCGAATCTTAGAGCGGGGCCGGGTGCGTTGGAGTCGTAATATCGTGCTCTTTCCAATGGAGTGCTCGGGGAATTTTCACGACTTCATTTGGATCTCGATAAACATGAAAACGTTGTCAAAAGATACCCGCAAATCACCGTTTTTGCTTTGTTTTCAATCCTTTGTACTTGTAAGACATAATAACACAATACAAACATATTTGCAATATAATTACTCGTATTTTATGGTTATTAGTTCGATTTATAGTGTTTTTCGAGATATAAATGATGTGTGTTTTAGCACACATCACTAACAATAATGTTTTAAATTGCATAAAAATAAAAGGGATAATGTCCAGGTTAGTCAATACGTCGTATCCATTAAATTGGATACGTCGTATCGACAATCTGGGAAGACATACTCGATAACCAAAAGGAAAATATATTCTGAGTTGTCTCCCGGCAAGCACTTTGGTTTTTAGAAGAGTCTTTAAGTTAGACTCCCTTCAGCTTTACTTCTTCCTTGTCACGTACCACCCTTCATCCTACTTATGAAAAATATCTTGGTAGACGTGAGACATATTTTCTTCAGTTTTTGTCCAAATATCATACTCATATTCATTAATTGCAATGTATTCCTCTGCTGGTCCAAATGAGTACTTGATTACCTCAAACTTTTTCGTTTTTCACGTTGGTGGTTTCTTGGTAGGAATTCCATGTAGTTTGCACCTTCGCTCCTTGAATCCTCCATCTTCTTTATTAACAAAGTAGGCTGCATCGTTTGAAACCAAGTAATCGTTAAAATCTCCAATGTCATCACCATCATCTCTAGTTAGCTCTTGTTCTTCTTGAATAGGATCATTATTTGTTCCAACATGATTATTAAATATTTGAGAATATCACAATAAGGGTTATAGTCTGAGTTGACATCGGTTCCAATGTGATTAGCACGCTCAAAATCCTACCATTCGTCAATAGGTGTATAATGGCTCCAAGCATCTTCACTTGATTCTTCCTCTTCTTTCTTTGATCCTTCTAAGATAGCGTTATTATTCAAAGCTTTGTCCTTTCGATCACTATCTTCTAAAGCTTCATACCACTCATAATCTTGATAGTGAATTTTGTTGCCAACTTGAATCATTCCTGGTAAGTTTCCTTTATTGCAATATCCATCTTCTCTCCAGTTACAAGTGGGCCACCGAGCATGTCCACTTTTGAAATGAAATGGTTTGCAAACATGATCAATATTATCAATAGATTCTTTCCAAACTTCATTATCGGTCGATGGTTTTTCGTCAACCCATGGTATTCCCTTATTCCATTCATAGATCCAATCATCTCTATATCCTTCATATGTCTTAAATCCAGGTATATCTTTAGTGAGCACATCAGTATCAATTTGTAAAAGATAATTAAACTCGTTGAATGCCTTGCATAGAGGTGTTTTGAAGTGGAATATGTCAGTTTTGATCCTGAAGATTTCAGTAATTTCATCACCTTTACTCAAATTTGTTTCTTCAAGATCAAAAAGTTAATCTTTGGTTAATACTTCATCATCACCTCTTATCTAATAAATCCATAACGCATTCTTTGTATACTAATCCATTCAGCAAAATCAACATTTGATGGATCGTATTCCATCTCGGCATCAAGTCCATACACCTCCTTTTGTTTTTTTTAATTTCCATGTAATCTTCGAATTGCCTTTTATAACTTCGAATTAACCATGTAGCAACCACACCATCCTTTATTTTCTTATCCATCGTTTCATGATCTCCGTATTTGAGGTTTAGCCATTACTCCACAGTTACATCAAGCAGTGTTACCAATCTTTTATTAATGAAGATTACGGCTTCAGCATATATTTTCTCACACTCATCATTAGGGGTGGTAATTTCTGACCCGACACGAAACCCGACCTGAAAATTAACAGGTTCGGGTTGAGTCTAATAGATTTTGGGTCGGGTTTGGGTCGTCCCATCTGACCCATTTATTAAACAGGTTAGGTTCGGGTTGGGAATAAATTAAGCGGGTCGACCCGCCAACCCGTTTAAGGTTTTTTTTCTAAAATTTTAAATTATTTATACTTTATTATATGTGTTAAATAGATTAAACGGTTCAATCCGCAAACCCATTTAACTTGTTTAACCCGTGTAATGTGCCAACTTGTGTATATAAAACGGGTTAAATGGGTCAACCTGAAACTCGTTTAACCTATTCAACCCGTGTAACCTATTTAACCCGCCAACCCAAGTATATATACGGGTTAATGGGTCAGGTTCGGGTTATGTGTAAACAGGTTAGAGTTGACATAGCTGACCCGATTATTTAAATGGGTCAGGTTCGGGTTGGGGTTTTTTGACCCGCCAACCTGCCAACCCGAACCCGTCAACCCGAACCCGACCTGAATTGCCACCCTTACTCATCATAACCCACTTTCCTTTCATAAACATCAAGATCGTCATATTCCAAATTATCAAATTGTTGCTCAACACTTGGGAAATAAGAAAGCCCAGTCCCAAGGGGTGTATCACAAGTAAACAAATCATCGTTGATCCTGAGTAAGCCAAGTACTTCGGATTCTTCCTTAATTACCTTCATCTTAGCTACCGAAAAGAATCAAAAAAGCATTAGTAGAATCAGTTTGGAAGAAGGTATATACACAAAATTAAACACAAAATTATAGGTTTAGAAAATTGATATGTCGTATCCAAGGAGTTGAATACGCCGTATTGAGTGTTAGAAAAATAACATCAGAATTAAATAATGCAGAAAACACACAAATACACAAATATGCAAAAATATACAATGCAGAAAATCAAACACACAAAAACACAAATTACACAAAAATCCTAACTAATCTACACTACGCTAAATCTAAACTAAAAGTACCAATAAACAAGAATTAAACAACTTCACTCCCTGGTAACGCCGCCAAAAACATGATGTGTCGTTTAGTGTAGGTAATTTATATTTTACCGACTTTACCTATTAATTAACAATAACGGTCAGTTTACCCGATCAATTGTAAGTTCGTTGGTAAGTAGGGTGTTGATCACTAAGAGCGAGAGCGTTAACACTTAAATCTATCAGTATTTTAGTTATCTATGTTAAATATATTCTATCATATTTTATTCTATTTTATTCTACTTAAACCTAAACTAACGCACATGGGGGTTTCAGCCTGAGATACTGGCACGAGTTTTGGTTTACCTAATCTAAATGATGACAATTAACACATACAAGTTGGTAAATAAATGATAAAGAAGCGGTCAAGCCTAATGTAAGGAAAACGTACTAACCATATTTAATCTAATAAAACGCAGGTATTGTCTATGAGTGCAATGATTGTTTTACTTCGTTGGTGATATATCATTCTTAAGCTTAGGTGGGTCATCTCCCTAAACTCTAGGTTTGTTTTTCAGTTAATCCTATCACAACTAACCAAACCCGCATAAAGCATTCACAGTCAATTATAATCTATCTAGGAGACAATATAAGGTGACATGTCGTAACCTAGCTCATCGAGGCTTTATCAACTTATGTTCAATCGTTATATATATGCTGGTAGTCTGCGGTCTGAGTATCTATCCAAGGGAACAAAACGTTATATGTGATCCTAAGTCACTGCTTAGCCTACCTATTCACTTAACAAAGGGAGACACAAGGGCATAAATTTGTAGTCCTATTAATCTAGAGTCAAATATATAAGCTTGATGTGTCGTTGTGTAGTTATAAATTATTATTCAAGTTTTAAATTTGTATTTTGCCGACTTAACCAAAAACAACACTTTAACGGGTAGTGTACCCGGTCAAGACGTAGCTTCGTTGGTAAGTAGGGTGTCGATCACTAAGAGCGAGAGCGTTAATATATAATCTATCAGTATTTTAGTTATCTAAGTTAAACCTAAAACTAATGCAAAATGGGGAGTTTTCAACCTGAGAGACTAGCACAGTTTTTGGTATCTAACCTAATGTTTTGATTACAATTAACACACACAAGGTGATAGATGGAAGATAAAGATGCGGTGAAGCCTAATGTAAGGGAAACGTATTAACCATATTTATTCCAATTACAACGCAGGTTTTTTTTATTTGTGCAATGATTACTTATCTTAAGGTGGCATATCAGTCCTAGATATAGGCGGTACTTCTTCCTAAAACCTAGACACGCTAATTCTGCCATAATTAAACGCATCCGCATAAAGCATCCTATTTATTGATTATAATCTATCTTAGGAATTAAAGCAATTGCGATCTTGTTAAACCCTAGCTCATAGAGACTTTACTAATTTACTACTTACGATATTTTATCTAAGTGATAGTTCACTATCCAAACCAAGCCAAGGGAATCGGAACGTTATTTGTTAAAATCATTCTAGGTCACCTGCTAGTCTAACTTGTTCACTAAACGAAAGGCACTTTGTTTGATTCGGTGTTGTGAAGTTTATATCACAAGGTTATCAAAATAAACAAAGGGTTGGAGAATAAGTCCAAGACTTGTTGAGGTTGTAAGGTTTCTTAGGTTAAAAGAAATTATTTTGCATAAATAAAGTACGACAAGGGTTACTTCAAAAAGCATAGATACTTTCTTGATTCAAGGGTTGTCTATTTGTTGGAAGGTTTTATGTCCACGGTTCAATCGATATTTGAGTAAGAAAGGGTTTTATTTTTGAAGAGTTTCTTGGTTTGATTGATTTCTAAGAAGGTTTATTCTTATGGTTATATCAATAAAGAAAGGGTTTTTACAAACGGGGTACTTTGCTAAATCGTGTTTTGTGTAGGCAAAGTCACAAAAGGTTAAATGGTTAGCAAAAGGTTAAAAGAATGATGACGGGTACCAAGTTTGACATTGAGAAATTCGATGGGAAGAATGACTTCGGGTTATGGCAGGTAAGGATGAAGGCTTTTCTGGAACAACAAGGATTAGCTGCAGCATTAGAGGAGTCACCTGCAACAATGATAGTGGCATACGATAGCATCATTAAAAAAAAGGCTTAAAGTGCACTGATCTTGTGTTCGGGTGATCTGGTCCTATGGGAGATCACCAAAGAGACGACTACAACGGGGATTTGGAAAAAGTTAGAGACTTTATACATGACAAAGTCTTTAGCTAATCATTTGTACTTGAAAAAGAAGTTATATACTTTTCACATGCATCTAGGTAAGAGTCAGTCTGTACATATTGATGAGTTTCACAAGCTGGTAGGTGACTTAGCGGCTATAAATGTTGTTATATCAGATGAAGTAGACCAGGCATTATTATTACTCATGTCTTTACTATCATCTTACAATAATTTCATGGATACTTTGTTATATGATCGGGATACTTTGAATCTAGAAGACATGCTCGCGACACTTAATTTTAGGTAACTTCAAAAGATGACGAAAGAAAAGGGTGATGGTGGTGAATGGTTTTATGTGAGAAGGAGATCTAGTCAGAGAGTTATGGAGCATAGTACATATAGTGCTTGGTCAAAGTCACAGGGAAGAAGCAGTAGACTCAGGTGTTATATATGTCAGTCCGAGGAGCATTTGATTAGGGATTGTCCCAGGTATAATCACAAGAAATCTCAAAGTTTTGTCAAAAATAAAGATTAGGTATCTGGTTCTCGAGCTGATGGGTATGACAATGCTGATGTTATGACAGTTGTGAGTGTTGAAGATCTATTGGACTGGATCCTAGATTCTGGGGGCTCATAGCATATAACATACATGAGAGAGTACTTGGTTGATTTTGAAGAGTATGTCGGTGGTAATATACTGCTTGGTGATGGAAAGGAATGCCGTGTACGGGGGACAGGTAAGGTTCAAGTATAGATGAGGGATGGGTCAAGTTTCATGTTGGACAACGTCATGTATGTTCCAGAATTAAGGCGAAACATGATATCGCTGGGTACTCTTGAAAAAAAGGGTTTTACCGTAAAGATGCAGTCGGACAAGATCAAGGTTATAAAGGGTTCACTGGTAGTACTATGAGGAACAAGAATGGCTAATTGCGTATATACCCTGGACGGTCAGGCAATGACCAGGAAGACATTGAAGGCTAGGAAGCAGTTAAGAGAATATCAGACTGGGTGGTAGATCAAGACGGGTAATGTTCTTGATTCTTCTAATCATAGGTTTACACAACAATGTACGAAGAGTGAGGTCGTCAGACATTTGGGTGTTGCAGGCATACAGCAGCAGAATGATTTGGTTGAGGAGACACACGTAACACTCTTGGCTAAGGTACGTTGTTTTTTGATTCAGTCTGGCCTGTCCAAGGTCTTTTGGGCAGAGGATACAACCATGTCTACATATCTAGTGAATAAGTCACCATCATCAGCGATTGAAATTAAGACACCTGTAGATATGTTAGGGTTTTTTGGTTGAATTGCTAGTATTAAGCAAGGGTTGCTTGAACCGGTTAAGGTCAAGTGCACATTCATGGGATACCATGAAGGTATGGTGGGTAATAAGCTTTGGAGGTTAAATGACGTTACTTCAATGATAGTACTTTATAGGATTATGGGTTTTAATAAAAGTGGAGAATACAAGAAAACTTTCATTGGTTTTAGTGTAGGTACAAGTTCAGTGTGGGTGTTGTAAGGAGTTGAGTTTGAGGTGGAACCGCAAGAGGATCATGCATTTGAGGTGGAACCTCTAAGGAATGTCGGTCAAGGAGCTCGTTTACATAAAGTACAAACTTAAGATTTGATATACTATCATTCAGCACGTGATAGGGAGCAACACTTAGCATGGGAACTATTCAGTTATAGAGAATACAATAATGAGGCTACTTTTGCAGTTGATGTAGTGGATAAGGTTTTGCACAGAAGTCATTCACTTTCAATAATACAGTTGCTTGTTAGGTGATTTCTAAGTGGAATGATGGATTGAAAGATGATATTGATGCTCAGTCAAATGTGTATGTACTCAGCAACGGTTGCAGGAAATGCAGTGACGACGGCAATGGCTATTACTGTAAGTATACACCAGGTATGTTCATACATCTATTTCTCTATATAGATGATATGGTTTTTTTTGCGAATGTAAAGCTGAGATCTGGGCTACCAAGGGTTTGTTGGATAAAGTAAAGGGAAATATACTTGGTATGAAGATCGTCAGGGATCAGAGTGGTAATACTCTAAGGGTGTCAGCCCAGGTTTTACAACGGGAAGTTGGTACAAACTTTGTTGGAGGGACACTCTGTATTGTCATTGGAGGGTAGTCTATCGGGGGACTGTGATGTGGAAAAGAATGCTAAGTGGTCATGTATATATGCGGTTGGAAGCCAGGAGTATTAGGTGGTCTGCACGAGACTTGACATAGCATCTGCAGATGTAGGTATGTTGGTTAAATTTGATCGTGGATTACAGACATACGTAAAGGTTTTTGTGGATTTTGACTATGCCATAGGAAGATCGATCACTGTTATGAGTAAATCAATCATAAAGTACGGGTTGATGATACAAGGATGTGCAGGAAGCTGAGAAGCTATGATGCTGCACATGATGGCTTTGTCGCCAATTAAAGCGGGGTATATGACACTTACAAAGGCTATAAAGGAGGATATTTGGATAAATGGACACTTGACAGAGTCAAGAGCTAAGCTAATGTCAGCAGTAATTTTTGCTACTGGTTTCTTGTTAAAGGCGATCCCTGTTCCGAGGTTCCCGCAATGGTTGAAGTTGTTGTGTATCGTAGAAGACTAATATGATACTAAGGTGGAAATTGTTATATGTTAGAATGCATATTAGAGATAGTATAGGCAGTAAAGAGAAAGTTTAGCCCAACTAGGATTGAATGTATAGGTCGATTCTTCATACTCTACACATACCATCTCATACGATGATGTAGATTAAGGATTAAAGAGTCGAGATTTCTTCTTTGTAGCAGCTTGGTTCAACTCTTTTTAGGGTTGGTTTTCTTCCCCCTTCATCTCTACAACAAAGAGGTGACGGAGGAGGGGTCTTGGTACATCTTTATTTTCTTCACAAACGTTAATAAAGATCAAGCGTTTAGGTAATTATCTTGTGCAAGTATTCTATTGTCGATTACACTTTTGTTGGTGTATGTCTATTCGTCTTCAATTTCGAGTTATCCGTTTTCCAGGTTCTGGGTTGGTCGAATATCAACATAATATAAATAAAAACTAAATAAATCAAGTTTATAAATTCATATTAATTTTGTGGGTGGAATTACAAAATATTTATCTCAACATATATATGCGTGTTTGTGTTTACTTGACAATATATAAATACCTACGTGACAATGATCATAGTATGTGTATGTTTACTTGCTTGAGTGTGTGTCTTATATATATGTTTGTAATTGTAAAAATTTCAGAAACCATTATGAGGCTCAAATTGACAAAAAAAATAAGAATAACCAACTGTCTACGTAAAACAAGTTAGTTGGTATAAATTGTCCACGCTAAAATATAACCGGTAAAAACCCGGAAAAAACAACCGAACTCGATAATAAACCGAAAAACCCGAACTGGCCTTGGGTTTTTAAAAATCCGAATATTTTGGTTAGATTTCGTTGTTAGCCAAAAACCGACACAAAAACCGATCAAATCGAACCGTGCATACCTCTACTAGAAACAGAGTGCACACATCTATAGGGTCGAAATATTTTATACGAAAAATGAACATACACGATTTGAATACATATACAATACTATTATCACACCTTAACACCATTTTCTAATATTTGCTCCAGTTTTTAGCTCCCAATCCTACTCCATCTTTAGCTTCTTCTCAATTTTCAGCATAATTTTATAGGGGTATGCACGGCTCGGTTTTTGGCTAAAACTGAAACGGATATATTTGGTCTTTGTAAAAGCCAAAACCAAAACCGTTCGGTTTTTGACAGTTTGGTTTTTTTGGTTTATTATCGGTTGCGGTTCGGTTTTTTAGTTTTTTTCGGTTTTTAACCGTGGAAATGGCCAATTTATACCAACAAAGTAGAAAATTGGTTATTTTTTAAAAAAACAAAATTTGTTCAAAATGAGCCTATTAATGTTTATCCCAAATTTCTACAATTACGTACATATATATGAGACACAAACACATTCAACACGTACACAACAAACACGCGTATATATGTTAAGAAAAATATATTATAATTCCACCTACAAATTGAATGTGAATTTATAAATATGATTTATTTATTTATATTAGTCTATCACTTTTTGTATACGTTCTATCTTTCTAGTCTTTGCATAACAACGAACGGATGTCAGTTATTGTTGACCCAGACTTTTCATAATAATAAATAAATTAGAGGCTACTTTTCCTATAGATATTAGTGTTAAACCTTGTATTTACAATTCGATTTATAGTTACTATTATGTACTTTACTTCTATAAAAAGTTTAACATTAAAAGTAACGAGCTCGGTTTAAGCCTTTTTTTTCTATTTTCGTATCAGGATCTGCACAAAGCACATAGTTTCACAGTTGATCACACATTCTGGACCGTTTCCATCAAAGCTTTCACCGGAACTGATTGGTAAACAAAAATAATTTACTTGTTTACAAAGCGATTAAAGTTGTACTACACAGTTGAAGTATTCTCTAAACTGGACATTAATTTCTCATGTAAAACAATCTTTCTGGAATAGTATGAAACCACCTAAAATTTACTCGTTATTTCTAAGAATTGGAAATTTATTTATGAGAAAAGGGTAGCTCAAGTATTAATAAAGAAATATGAACATGCAAAAGCAAGTAATGGCTTCTTCAAAGTTCTTACTTTTACCTCTAGCTCTACTACTCGTTGCTCTCTCATTTGTACCAAACTTTACTTCGGCTTCTTTGGAGGAAGCAAATGCTCTTCAAAAATGGAAAGCAAGCCTTCAAATCCCAAACAACTCCCAAATTGTATCTTCTTGGACACCCCTTCCAACGAATACTAGTGTACCAACTTCATGCCCTTCTTGGTTTGGAATTTCTTGCAACGCTGATGGGAACATTAACATGTTGAACCTCTCGAGGTCTGAGTTAAAAGGTACGCTTCACCAGTTCCCGTTCTCTATTCTAGGAAATCTTACCCATTTTGAGCTTAGTGTAAACAGTTTCTTTGGTCCCATCCCACCGGAAATCGGACTCCTGTCCAAGCTTGTCTATCTTAATTTTTCAACCAATCAGTTTTCTGGTGTAATTCCTCCTACCATTGGTAAACTAAGCCAGTTAACCGTTTTGATTTTTTTCAAAAATGATTTAACTGGTTCAATCCCACGAGAATTAGGGAATATGAACTCTCTAATTGATTTAGAATTGAGCCATAATCAACTCAATGGTTCAATTCCTTCATCATTGGGCGATTTGAAGTCTTTGAATATCCTTTATCTGCACAGAAATCAACTGTCTGGGCCCATTCCAAATGAATTAGGGAATATGAAGTCTCTAACTGAATTAGATTTGGGCAGTAATCAACTGAATGGTTCAATTCCTTCATCGTTAAAAAACCTAATAAGCCTTCAGATTCTGAATCTTTGTGTGAACAAGTTATCCGGTCATATACCACAAGGAATCGGAAGTCTGCAGTTGTTTCGTTTAGTGCTGGGCAAAAATAAGTTGTCTGGCAAATTGCCTGACGATTTGTGCCAAGGGGGAAAGCTTCAACGTTTTTCTGTAAGTGAAAATCAACTCTCTGGTCATATTCCAAGAGGGTTATGGAATTGCTCCACCTTAATAAGAGTAAGGTTCGATTTTAATCAATTTCATGGATATATATCGAATACTTTTGGTGTCTACCCAAGCTTAAAATTCTTTGATGTCAGTCATAATAAATTTCATGGGCAACTATCTCAAAACTGGGGTAAATGCAAAAATTTGACTGCATTAAAGATGGCATATAACAAAATCAGCGGTAGCATACCACGAGAGTTTGGAAATTCAATTAAGGTGCTTGATCTTTCTTCTAATCATTTGGTTGGTCAGATTCCAAAGGAACTTGGGGAGATGAAAGGTTTGTTAAATCTAAACTTGAGTGATAACAACCTATCAGGTGTTATACCTCAAGAGCTTGGATCACTGCATGGTCTCCTTACACTTGACCTATCCAAAAATATGATAAACGGGTCATTACAAAGATATATTGTTGATTGGGTACGAATCAATCACATATATCTTAGTAATAACAAGCTCAGCGGAAAGATCCCATCGGAGATCGGTAAATTAAGTCAACTCAATGTGCTTGATTTATCTTGGAATTCACTCACAAAAGAGATACCATCGGAAATTGGAAGTTTAAAAAGTCTGGAAATGATGAATCTTTCTCACAATAAGTTATCTGGTTCTATTCCTAATGGTTTCAGTAACTTGCCAAGAGGGATTCATATCGACTTGTCTTACAATGAGCTTAGAGGTCCGGTTCCCGTTTATGCTGCCTTTCTAAATGTGTCTGGAGAAGCATTACAAGGAAATGATTGTCTGTGTGGAAATGTTACAGGTTTGAAACTTTGTGAAAGTCAGATTATAATGAAGAAAAAAAATCATTTTCATCATAAGCTCATCCTTGTAACTATTGTGCCACTTTTTGCGGCTCTTTTACTTGGTTTATTCATGTGTGGCCTCATTGCATATCGACGTAGAAAGAGAACTTCTCCACAGAATCCATCAGGCGAAGAAGGTGGCAAATTTTTCTCAATAACAAGTTTTGATGGACAGGCGATGTATGATGAAATCATCAAGGCAACAAATGATTTTGATGACGCATATTGTATTGGGATGGGAGGATACGGTACTGTGTATAAAGCTGAGTTACAACCCAACAATTTAGTAGCTGTGAAGAAACTTCATTCGTCATCTGAGAATGACGATCATATAGGCTTCCTAAATGAGGTACGAGCATTAACGAACATAAGGCATAAAAACATAGTTAAACTCTATGGATACTGCTTCCATGCTCGTCACTCATTTTTGATTTACGAATATCTTGAGAAGGGAAGTCTAAAGTCGCTCTTAAGTAGCGATATCACAGCAAGGGAACTAGATTGGCTGAAAAGGGTAAGAATTGTTAGGGCTGTAGCGAATGGTTTGGCTTATATGCACCATGATTGCACACCACGTATAATTCATAGAGACATTTCTGGAGCTAATATACTTCTCGATTCTGATTATGGGGCACATATCTCAGATTTTGGAACAGCCAAGCTTCTAAAGCTGGATTCATCCAATTGGACTGCGGTTGTAGGCACCTATGGTTATATTGCGCCAGGTAACTATGTTATATGTTACATTCAATCATGATCTGATATAACAATTGTTTTGTATTCTCATGTTTCTTTCCATGTAGAGCTTGCTTATACGATGCTGGCGACAGAGAAATGCGATGTGTTTAGTTTTGGAGTTGTTGCACTAGAAGTGATTATGGGAAAGCATCCTGGAGAACTTATATCATCTCTACCAACATTGTCTATTGATAATCTATTGCTAGCCAATGTAGGAGATAGACGGATTCCACCACCATCATCTTTAGTTGAGAAACTAGCTCATTCAATTTTGAATGTGTCACGGGCATGTTTGAAATACAACCCACATGAAAGGCCAACAATGCGCCAAGTCACAGAGTTATTGTCAGTGGATGATCGACTTTGGATGAAGAGGCATGTATCGGTAACTTAATGCTTGATCAATCTTGTATGATGTCTTCTCATAAGTCATAAAGTTTGAGAAACTTTTTATGTTTTTTTTTTCTTGTCCTGAATTATGTTGTAGATTGTTATTAAATAAGGAAATAATTTATATCAACGAAGATTGCTACCTTTCTAGAATAATAAAGTTACGTGTATTATGGATCTCTTTGGTACTTTCTTTAAATTATTCCGGTTTTACAATTAAATAATTACCAATGGGCACAAGTTTGTCAATCATTATCACCTTCTGTAGACATACTAATACTGTAAAGGAATTAAATTGTATACATAGGGAAATTTGTATGCCGGTTAGAACTTATTCATACTAATAACAATAATATAATGGAGAAAGGTAAAAACGAACAAATCAAAGCTATTTCTTTTTTCAAAATATAATACAAATAATTAAATAACCCGGTACATGTGCATATACACGACGGTCAAATAGTTTTGGTTGCGAAACTGTCAGGGGCGGCTCAACCTTCATGGGGGCCTAAAGCGAAGCATTAAAACAGGGTCTTTTTATGAAGTTAGTTGCCGATTTTTTTTTAAATAAAATTTACCTTTCTAGCCTTTTTTGATGTGAAATCTTTGATTAATTTTTTAAAATTAATATTGTATAATATTTCATTTTCAATCGATAAATGAGTCAATCCATTTAATCTTTCTTATGACATTTTTGATCTTAAATAATTTTTAATTAACTTAAGTTTTGAAAAACTTATTTCCACCGAAGCAACTGTCATAGAACAGTTAACATTATTCTGTATGCAATATAAGCGTTAGGGAAAGAAATTTTGATTTCTAATATAGTTAAGTATATCGATCGGTGTAGCATTTTTTAAATGTATAATTTTTCTCAATACTCTTAGATCCAAAAATAAATCTATACCGTTAATATCCGATCAATTGTTATGGCTTAAAGAACTTTCAAGGTTAAGACAACTATCTTTTAACTTATTATCATCAAGTGACTTTAAGTTTTCAATGCTAAATAAAAACTAAAGATACCATCATACACTCAAAATTGGTCAAATCTACTTTCAAGTAGAAATAGCTTGATCTTTAATGGGCTTATTAATTTAATATCTTTTATTGTGATTGATATATTGGGGATTATCTTAACATAAAAGTTAAAAGAAAAGAGGTCCAAATCTTTCATTATAAAACATTTATAGGCTATTTGGGGCCTTTTATAGTCGGATTTTTATAGATGACAACTTAAAAAACATAGCAGTGATTATATATGTGTATATATATATATATATATATATATATATATATATATATATATATATATATATATATATAAATATGGACTTTCTTTCAGAACCCTTCAAATGCGAGAACTAACAGAATCCACCAAAAACATACAAGCACAGCCTTTTAAAAATAAAATAATAAAAATGAAAATCATTATACTCGTAAAAATCCACCTATGTTCTTCAGTATCATCATGAACTATTCCTCTTCTTTCACAAAAACCTTAAAAAAACTACCACAGGCCGCAATCTTTTTGATGCCAGCACACAACTCCTTATAAGAACATACAGCACTCACTATGAAAGCTCAGGAACGTACATAACTAAAAATCACTTCAAAGAAAAATTTTTGCATTTTCCATTTTCTTATCAAATGTATATTAGAACCACTATCTTTTTTTAAAAAATAATATGTTGTTATTTTAAACATATGTGAAAAAATACAAATATTGAAATGCGCGCCATGCATGTTTTTAAGTGGTTCTGTCAGTTCTCGCACAAAGAAAGGTTCTGAAAAGAAAGTCTCACAATATAATAATATATAATATATATATATATTATATAATATATAGAATAAAAATATATATATATATATATATATATATATATATATATATAATGGCTTTGAAAATCGAGGGCTTTAAAAAATTGAGGGCCTAAAGCCCTAGTTTTACTTGCTTTACCTTTGGGCCACCCCTAGAAACTGTGATACGTTGCATACGATTATATATAATGACCACAAATTTAATTTTAATTTTTTAATTATTAGAAAATAAGGTAGATGTGAAACGATGAAAGTTTACGAAAGTGAAAGATTCCTTTGAAATTGGAATGCATTTACAATATTAGTATATATTATTCATGTTTGTATCTTAGCGACTCATAATTCCAAGGTGCAGTTGTCAATATTATTGCTAATCAAAACTTTATGTCAACTAAAATCATTTCAAATGAATGTTAACTAAAATAAATTCATTAAGGATTTTTTTTTTCTTTCAAAAGATGCGTAAAAGATAATACAAAATAACTTAAAATGACATATGAGAAAGGAGGGAATGAATCTCGTTAAAAGATAAAGAATTTCGATGGCGTTTTAGGCTGCATAGGAAATCTCGTAGATATTAAAGTAAATGAGGATGAGACGTTCACATTTATATTGAGTGAGAATTAATAAAGATAAGTATACATGAGTAAATTGGTAAATACATTTTTCTCACAGCATAAGTTCACGTCCTGTTCAAATGCGTTATAAAGCCCGACGTGTACGGACAAACATTTGAAGCGGTGGAGAATCCCCGCACCCCAATAACAAGCAGTCAAAGATGACGTTGTCTTTGATTCTATGACCTCATCAGATCTAAAGATGATGAATAAAGCGATTCAAGGTGTTTTTTTATGTGTTTATGGTCTTTTCTGGAAGTGGAGGAATGATGCGTGCATGCTCTGGCTGATATGATATCTGAGAACATATTTTTGCAGGTTCAAAAACTATCATTCCTTTGGATTTTTAATCGATGTAAGAAAATCTTTTATCGGGGCAGATGGATTTTGGCACCTAGAGATATTTTGGCACGATGTTAGTCTTGTTTTTGGTGTTTCTTGTATCTTTTTAACTTCAATCTTAGAAGCTTTATAAATTGGTCTATTCACAAATTTTACTCTTTTCCCAGTTCCCTCATTCGCACGTTCAAGCCAGTGGCTATTGGGACATAGGACCCTACACATCATTGACTAAAAGAACCATATATGCACATTCCAAGCACAGATTGTTTGCTAAGGACATCGACTCCTTGAAGTAAATACACTTCATGTTAGTCTTTGCATAATATATAAGATAGAGGCTATTTTTCCTAGATAGTTATCTGTCATAATGTGTTCTAATACCATATTAGTCTTTGCATAACAATGACAGATGTTAGCTATTGTTGACCTGGACTTTTCATAATAATAGCTGCTATTTTTCCTATAGATAATTAAATGGTTATATACTCAATCTGTGCACGCACCGGCTTTGACATAAATCTTACATAATGTATTTTTAACATATGTCACAATATATCTAAATTTTAATTATTTGGGCATAAAAACTGTATATCATCTCATTTTAATAATACAATTCGTTAAGAATGTAATTTTTTTATCTTGGTACGCTAAAGTCTGTGTGTCTGTTGCATACACGAAGGTTTTGTTAAATAAGATTTATATTGTATATCTTAACAATTGATAAGCAAATGTTAAAGAGCTTTATTATGAAAATTTATTTACAGATTTGCATCGAACAGAACTAAAAAATAAATTAGAACAGAAAATTATCTGATTATGTACTTGTTATACTTCTATAAGAATCTTAACATCAAAATTGATGAGCTTGTTTTAGGCCTCACTTTATAGAAAAAAATCTGTGGACTAATTTATGAGAAAAGGGTAACTCAAGTATAAATAAAGACTACGAGCCTTCACTTTATACAAAAAAAACATGCAAAAGCAAGCAATGGCTTCTTCAAAGTTCTTACTTTTATCTCTATCTCTACTACTCATTGCTCTCTCATTTGTACCAAACTTTACTTCTGCTTCGTTGGAGGAAGCAAATGCTCTTCAAAAATGGAAAGCAAGCCTTCAAATCCCAAACAACTCACAAATTGTATCTTCTTGGACACCCCTTCCAATGAATAATAGTGCACCCGCTTTATGCCCATCTTGGTTTGGAATTGCTTGCAACGCTGATGGGAACATTAACAGATTGAACCTCTCAACGTCTGAGTTAAAAGGTACCCTTCACCAGTTCCCGTTTTCTATTCTAGGCAATCTTACCCATTTTCAGCTTAGTATAAACAGCTTCTTTGGTCCCATCCCACCAGAAATCGGTCTCCTGTCCAAACTTGTCTATCTTGATTTTTCAGCCAATCAGTTTTCTGGTGTAATCCCACCTACCATTGGTAAACTCAGCATCTTTTCAAGAACAGTTTAACTAGTTCAATCCCACAAGAGATAGGGAGTATTGTCTCACTTGAGAGACTAAGCCTCAATTCCAATGATATTTCTGGCTCAGTTCCTTCATCATTGGGTGATTTGACGTCTTTGAATATCCTTTATTTGTTCGAAAATCAACTCTCTGGACCAATTCCTTTTGAATTAGGGAATATGAAGTCTCTCACTGCATTAGATTT
>BQNB010010298.1:2576-84311 GCA_026074375.1 Tanacetum coccineum
AACTATTCTCTCTCTCTAACTTTCTCTCTCTAGATCTCTTTAGATCTATACATGTTTGTGTGAATTTGGGGAACCTACAGTATTAATATTGTTGTTGTGTACTTGGGCTTAAAAAGAATTAATACTGTTAGGCTTTTGATGTTAATACTGTTTGATGCTGCCAACAGAAGACTTAATATTGTTTAAACAATGAACAGTAGGTGACAACAATATTAGTGAACATCAGGTAAAAGGTTGCGTGGTATTAAAGAATATGGGCTCAAAAGTATGGTGATGATGTATAAAGAATTCAAATGTGCTTATTGAATATTAGTACTGTATGAGTATTTTATGCATGATTGCTCAAGAAAATGTTAGTACTGTTCAAGTTTATGTTTGTACTGCCTTTGTTGTCTGAGATATGTTTGTACTGCTAGCATCTTCTGAGAAAAACAATTAAAATTGTTAGTTCTATTCGACATACCCAGTTTGTACTGCTAGCTTTATTTGATATCGGATAGTTCATGTTTTTGGAATCCGGGCAGAGGAATTTTGGTTTTTGGATGGATTTGGATCTTGGACAAAACTATTTCTCAAATAGTTTATTCTTATTGATTTTATGGCTCGTTTTGGAGATTATTTAAAGAGGTGATTACGAAGACAATTGAATATTGCTTATTTGATGTGGTAGTTGAGTTTCATAGGTTTGTGTTTTATCATATCTCAAATGGCTTACAACGTTTGAAGATAACCTGTTCATGCTTAAATGGTGTTGACGAAGACTTGACGAATCTAGCAAAGGTGTGTGATTTTTCTTATGGTGCTCAATGCTCACATTTTCTATCACTTTAAGGAGTTATGTTGTAGTGCTCAATGTCTCATATAGTTGATGATTTTGTCAAGAAATTGCGATCTACTTATATTTTAGTCTTGGTATGAGTTCGACGTCACGTGGATAATGCAAGACATAAGACACAAGTTTGGGAGATTCTACTTCTTCATCAAATTCGTTATACTCAGTTTTCTTCATCAGTGATCACTACATAGAGCTTACAAAGTTCGAGATTTAAGAGATATTGGTTTCAGGGGAAGTTTCATTCGTATATCAACTTCAGGGGAAGTTCGTACTTATTGGGTTTTGTCATTATCAACTAGGGGAAGATTGTTGGGAATTATATTTTGAGTTGATAAGATTAAACACGAATGAAACAAAATGGAAACATGAAGGACCAAAGTTGTAGTCAAAGAATACTACAAAAGATAAGAATTGAAAGATTTGGTCAAAGATAATGATTGAATAACTAATTGATTTTATCATTATTATCATTATTAGTTTCCATGTAAACCTTGACTCCTTATACTGTAAAAGGAGGTCTATGGTATGTAGTTTTGATCATCCAGAAACATAGAATAGAATAGCAGACTTCTCAATGAGAGTCTAGCAAAAGCGTGTGTGTACACGGTTAGTAGTAGTAGTAGTTAGTTTATTAGATAGTTTTTGTAGTCTCATTTATTTTGATCAAATATAATGAAGGCTTCAATGTTTGGTTAAAACCTTGTTTGATAATATTGTGTTCTTTATTATTCCGCTGCGTGTTCAATATTATCTGTAAAACTATCCTAGATGAGTTAAACGATTCTCAACAACTACTAGTATATAAATTGCCATTAAGCAGTAAGTGGGTAAAGTCTATATGAGCTAGGGTTTAACAAGATCACCATTGCTTTAACCCCTAAGATAGATTATAATCAACAAATAGGATGCTTTATGCGGATACGTTTAATTGTGACTGAATTCTACGTGTCTAGGTTTAGGAAGAAGTAACGCCTAAGTCTTAAGAATGATATGCCGCATCGAGATAAGTATTCATTGCACTTATTAAACAAACCAACATTCTAATTGGAATAATCATGGTTAATATAGTTTTCTTATATTTGCCTAGATCGCTCTTCTATCTTTTGTCTGTTTGCATGCGTGTGTTATTGTGTCTTAAGTAATCAAAAACCCTTCTTTATCCATTAGAATTAGGATTAACATAGGTTTAGCATAGATTTAACATAGAATAGAATTAACATAGTTTAAATTAACTTAGTTTAGTTAATCAAAATATTGATAAAATAAAAGATTAGTTCTCGCTCTTAGTGATCGACACCCTACTTACCACGTAACTCCATCTTACCAGGTACACAGCCCGTTAACGTGTTGTTTTAGGTAAAGTCGACAAATTATAAATTTAAAACTTAAACTATCATAGATTACACCTACACGACGACACTATTAAGTTTTTGGCGCCGCTGTCGGGGAGTGAAATTTTAATCTTGAATTTTATTTAATATTTTGGTTTTTAGCATTAGACTAGATCTTACCGTTAGGATTAGTGTAATTAAGATTAGTGTATAATTCTGTGTATTTTTGTTTGTTTGCATGTTGTGTTTATATAATACGGCTTATTCAGTTTACTAAACACGTCGTATTAAGCTATTTGACAGCTTTCTTTCCTAGCAAATTTATCACAAGTAAATATGGACGACCCCAACATTACCATGGAAGAGTATATCAGGCTTAAGGAAGAAAAAGCTCGTAGGAATGGTACGGTATATAACTGGGAAACCTCATATATGTTGAAACCGAATTCTCAGCTATAGTCTTTGATGACACGCTTACATCTCAGGCAGCACTCTCGTGTAAACCCACGATAAGTCCTCTTAAATACAATGAAATTGACTTTAGAATATCATTTGACAAATCCGACGATGAAGATTACACGGTAATTTTTGACAAAAAATCATTTTCTTATAAATTATTTTTTGTCGATAATTTGAAAACAGATTCGGAAAATGATAATAATAAAGTCAATATGCCTTCATTTGCGTCACCCGAGCCTACGGTCAGTTATTTTGATAATTTAGACTGACTTAACGATTTTGAGAATGAATATCTAGACATTGTTTACAATGATGCTCTAACCTCTAAATCAGATTTCTTAACTGAACCTAGTGTGTGTCCTCAACATGTCAATGAATTTAATTTGAAAGATAAAACATCATTGTCCGAATATGATGAAGAATAACAAAACGTTTTATACTTTAATGTTCTATTTCCTTTTAACGTAATTTATCTCGATGATTCAAAATCTAATAAGGACAATGATGATAAGCCTTGGGGAATGCATTTGTCATACCGTTACTTGACAAGATAAATACCGATGTTGATGCTTATGCATAATGGGTCAAATAACCTTATGAAAACAAGTCATGATACATCAAGAAAACTTTTCAAAACTGAGATTTTTTATCGAAGAATTAAATATCATGACTTGGAATTATATTCACAAAGGGAAGCCACTAACTTTCATAATTAAAAATCTTTATGTGCCGTTTGGCATTCTCTTCGACCCCAAGTGGTTTTATAATGATGGTGTTTAAACGAGGAAGTTGCAGAGGCCAAGGTACATTTTCTTTGATAATTTTAAGGAAAATTGGTCTCCAAGAACGGATACGATGTATTAGGTAAACACCTATATGCCGTATCTACTGTTTTTAACATGAGTTTACTAAGTCAACAAATTTGCCCAATGCGGCGTATTGGACAAAAACCAATACGGCTTATCGAGTTTGGGTATAAAAGCCTAACTGATACGCCGGATCAGTTTTGACAAAACAATTTTACTCTCACACAAAATTTCACCACAATTAAAATCTTAGAACCAGTCTTTGCTGCTTATATTCAGTCACTTTCAATTCGTACTACAAGGTAATGATCTTGAGTCTCTTCATTTTCCTTTTTCGCATTAGTTAAAAATTCGATTAGGGCTAGGGTTTTGATCTTGAGAAGTTTGAAAAATGTCCATATAATGCCCTTTTTGTCCTAGCATTAGATTTAGGAAATGTTGTTTTTAATTGATAATGGATTAAATGGGTAGAAACGAGGATCTCCTTTTCGTTTTTTACTGCAGAAGCAATACGGTGTATCCACAAAAATGGATACGGCGTATTGGCTAAAATTCACCCAAATTGAAAAACCCAATACGACGTATTCAGTACCTTGAATACGGCGTATAGACCTAATACAAAACCCCATACACCGTATTGATTTATCTCTATACAGCGTATTAACCACGTATCTCCTAATACTCCGTATTCATTCCCTATACGGAGTATTCCCATAAAAAATGTATACGGCGTATCCACATCAGAATACACCGTATCTGCCCTCAATACAGAATGATAAATCTTAATAATCGTTGTACTAATTTTGTTAAATTTGCATATATGGCTCTTCCACCCAAAGATCAGAGACATTAGTATCTTAGATTTGAGGGTTTAGGGTATACAGATGCCGATATTACTGATTTTGAGGAGAGATTGGGTAGGATTTATGGTAGAGAGATACACCGGTTTAGGTTTTTGATTTTGAAGGATTAACCAATCTGATGGCTGAGGGATCGAGTGGTAGGATGCTAATGAAGCACAAGGATACTCAGGAACATAGTGTATTCACTAGCCAAGCTTAGAGGAGGCTATTTGAGATTCTAGGCCGGTTGGTACATGAGCTTATTCTAGAGTTCTTTAGCACGTTTAGGTTTAGAGAGGCGGTGCTTGATCTTGATACAGCTGAGGAATTTTAGTTTTAGTTAGGAGGAGTTAGGTGATGAATGAGATGAAGTGAGTTTATTCTGGGTATAGACCTACGCATCGCTGAGGAGATTGAGTCGGTAAGATTCAGTGCATACTAGGCCGAGAGTGCGAGGTAGATCCCTTACAAGGGGGATCTGAGTGCTTACTGGATAGAGATCTCATCTGCGAGGGATTTCCTTGGCACAACCCCGTCTTACACTTTGATTAGAGATCCGATGCTTAGGTTATGCCACAGGTTGATTGCATACAACATTGCTGGGAGGAGTCAGGCACCTGAGAAGGTTACCGTGACTGATTTGTTTTATCTAAAGGGGATGTATGTTGGTTCAATCAACATCCCTTATCTTTTGGCTAGGTATTTAAGGTTGTTTGCTTCGGGGAGGAAGCGCGAGGTGATGATATCTGGAGGACAGTTTGTTGCTTGTCCGGCTAGGCACTTTGGGCTGCTTACTGAGGAGAGACTCCGAGGATTGACGGTGATTATCCGAGACCTCCCTATGATTGATATGGCTGAGTTGGTAAGGCTGCAGATCTGTAAGGAGCTTGACGATACTTAGGCTTGGGTAGCTCTGGGACCAGAGAGGCAGCAGGTTGCTGCGTCTGTGATGTGGTCATCGTAGGACTTCTACACGAAGTTTTACAACTCCCTAGGCAAAACACCTAATCGTTGTAGTAGTAGTATATAGGCAAGACTCAGGGGGTCTAACAGAATTCTAAAGGTTTAAATAATATTATCTTTGTGTTTTTATGTTTTATGGAAAGCAAGTAAATCATATATTTGAGAGGTGGCTTGGTTTTAGCTATTAAAGTAAATAACGACTACGCTAACGGTGATAACAATAGGATAAAAGACTGTGTTTATTTAATACATGTATTACTCCCTAGATTGCTTCTCCTGGTGTTGTTGCTTTGTCACCCTTGTGATGATCTGTGTAATTATTTCCTAAGTCATGAACGAATTACACGAACCCACCGTCTACTTAGTATTCCGCTAAAGCAACGCACAAGTAAGGTAGTATGAAGACTATTACAAGGCCCCTAGGAGTACATTAAGCGCATGTGAAATATATTAAGAGTAGATCAACCATGTTAGGGGGCAAGGTAGTATGAAGACTTTTACCCAATGCTATCCTTTCTACACAATCATGTTTTCCTATACATATCAACAACGATGCAGATAAAGCTAGTTTTCTAAGACCTAACATGCACATCCATCACAAGAAGCAACACCACTAAGATCTACATTCTAGGTTTCATATAATCATAAATAAACACAATAGGTGGTTTAGCCAAGTATGTTAAAGATAAAGTAAGAACAATAAATAATCACACAACAAGACATATTGAATGATTAAGTAAACCTTACTTGATTAAAACATGAGTTAGAGGAAGTACAATAGGGTTTTTAGGCCCTAAAATTGTCCCTAACAGCTACTAAACAAACTAGGATTCGTACTCTCTTTTTATTCTAAGGTTACACACTCAAAACCCTAATTTCAGGTTTGTATATATAGGAAAATCGCTGCAACGGCGTCGCGTTTTAATCGTGACGTCGTCATGAAAGAGAATATTCTAGATGATGGGCTAGGTCATGTACTCTGACGCCGTCGTGAGATCCAGTGACACCGTCTTAGTCTTCGTTATGACGACGTCATATTTTATTGGTGACGCCGTCTCTAGTCATTGTAGAGAAATTCTTGAGCAATGTTGGTGTAGGTTCGTAGTCTTGTCTGTTTCTTCTCCAAATGAGCCCAAGTCACGTGTAATTCTTCCAAATTCAAAATACCTAAAAAGGAACGATTAAGTACCTATTTTGGGCATAAACACACGATTTAGGGGGTTAAACGACCCTGAAAAAGTGTATAAAATGACACCTCATCAAATACCCTTACACTTGGGATTTGATTGTCCTCAAGAAAATGGGCTTTTCTACCTAAACAATAACAATATGAGGGGTCATTTTACCTACTCTTTAAAAATATTTTACAACACAACCTTCTAGACCTTGTAATTAAAAGCACGGAAAGTATATACTAACACCGCACATAAGTGTTTGGGATTTTCTCTTTCACTCGGTTGTATAATAAATTATAACATATGGGGGAAACAGAAAATCAACACTCATTACATGTCATAGCATATAAATTACCATAGGGTTGGTAAAGGATCAAACATCCACCACTAGGTGCAAGTATTATTCATTACTATCTAAGATGTCTTTTAAAGGGTTGTAGGGTGTAGTTTGTGGGGTGTTATGAAGGTGTAAAGATAAAATATAATAGAAAACGAAATGGATGGGAAACATTGGGGGTGGCTTTGGTGAATTTGGAGTGGAAGGGTTAGCTAATTATTTACAACAATAACACTTTGGTTTGGTTGTTAAGCCAAGACTCCGGACGAAACCTCCCAACTCTCCACAACTCAAACATCAATCTCTTTCATTATTTTATCTCATTTTTTTTAATAACCCCTAATACAACACATTGGTTTTATAACATGTACCCTACCCATGAGCTTTTTACATCTCGATATTTACCCGTGTTCCAATCTATCTAAAGCAACCACGATTTGAGGTGGATCACAATAACATTTAGAACCTATAACAACAATGGGGGAATTGACTAAACTTTACTACCCCATTCACCGCTAACACATAAATACTACCGTGAATCCTAATCGTCCCAAAACAGTATTTACAAGGATAAGGACTTAGAAACCATGTATTCAATAATTAGCTTGGGTTAAACACAATAATGTACTAAAAATGAGTACATACAAGATGGGCTAAGGTTATTTAGGTGTAACGAATGGTTTAAGGGTGACAATGCTCTTCATTAATAGTCCAGTTTAACCAAAAAATTATGAGAACCATGAAAAAGGATAGGCTCGGAGGGTTGTACTAGGGGTATCCTGCACTAAAAATGAGTGCATGGCAAGTGTGTAGGATAGTTATATGATCGGTGTACCCATCATAACAATTACAGGTTTAAAACATGGTTAATCCTAATGCCTCTTATCAAGCAAAACTAATACTTACTAATGCGGGTCCTCGAGATGCATCACAAAAACAAGTTTCTAGAATTTAATATACTACCTGTACACTCATATAATTTAATACTTATTGGTAATGCTCCAGAAAAGTCGACGAAGACCACACGTACACATCCGTAACGACAGAATAGACACATGTGACTGCTCACTCCTTAACTCGAGAAAGCTAAAGGTATAAACTATCTTGGGTATCAATAATAGATACCCAATATAATATCTAAGGGCGAACCTCACATTATGGGGGTGGAATTTAAGGGTTTTTGTGCTAGTAATATAAATTCCTATCCATGAGACGCTATTAATACTTGGTTTTCATCGGTATGTGTCATAAAAAAAAATTGGGTAAAAATCACCTCTTATGCTATGTTTCGATATATTACCCATCATTTTAAGGAACAAAGCAAATGACAAATGGAAGAATAGTTTCTATGGATTATTTTCCCTCATACACTTAAGTTGAACATTGTCCCCAATGTTCTCTAGAAGTACCCGTAAGAACGAATAAAGGGAAAAAGAAAAACATGGAAATAAAAATAAGTAATCACTTGGTATTGCTTACAATTAATAAGAAGAAACATGTGATAATTGGTTAAATCGTCCTCCAAAGAAGTCTTTCCAATGATAATTCCTAGAACCTTCCACGCTTCTTCTCATAAAACTGTAACCTGTAATCAAAGACTAAAGACAAAACTACACCAAGAATAAAATGTCGTGGATTGACATATTTAAAAAATGTGTATTTAGGGTTAACTTGATAGATAGGATGAGGAGAATTGTTACAAACTCATTAGGTTTTGCAGGTTTACAACAGAAGAATACATATTTTAAATGTTGTGCAAGTTTTACTCTTAAAAATAATTAAAATCTTTGAGTTTTCTGGACCTGGGCATATGACGCCGTCATGGTTGTTGTGACCCCGTCATAAGTGTCGTGGTGACGACGTCACGTGTAAATCGTGACGCCGTCTCCACATTCTGTGAAAACGAAATTTTTGTTTTTGATGAAAAGTTTCCTGCACTTGATTCCATAAGTTAATGCCTATACAAATAGCTGCATAAAACCTAAGATTTAACAATTTATCATATGAAGTCGAACTGCTGCGAATTAATCTATTACAAATTATTTTAAACATGCTAAACTTGGATTAAAATCCGGATAAATTCCCCTACACTTATTATTTGCAAAATACCTTTTGATTGAAATTAAGACGAGGTTAAAGACAAACAAAGCATGATTACAAGATAGTTCAAACATAATAAAACAAACTATAAAGAATTAAAACACACATGACACTCCTAATTGCGGGAAAAGTAAATTGGGTTGCCTCTCAAGAAGCGCTTTTCTTTATTAACGAGTCTTGTAGCTAGGACTCGGACAGTCACATTTAAGTTGTCGTAGAAGTGGTCCCAAGTCGCATATTTCTCTTGGAATTTCTCTTTCTCGGAGAGCTTTCTAGTATGGGGGATTGATTGTAGGGTTTTGGTAATTCTCCTCTCCATCGGGGTCATTTAGTCTAATCTTGGAATTGCATGACTCCATCTCCATTTTTGGGTAGTTTGTTCCTAGTTAATTGGTTTTTGTTCAATTAGGTCTCCTGATGCCAAATGTGTTACACTTAGGTTATAGGTATGGCATCTAGGAATTCTACCTTTCTCCTTAACACTAAGGTTATCCTCTAAAGGATTAAGCTCGACATTCTTAGAAATTTCCCATTTCTTCGGGAATGTACAGTCTATGAAGTCTTTCCTCAGCTTAGTAAGGGGTTTTGACCTATTGCATCAAAGCTTGGGCCTGGGGTTTTTAAGATTCACTTTTTATTATGTGGTGGTACAATAAGGTGCTTCCTCACTCACTAAGTCTACTCCTTTTAAACCGAATACGGACCTAGTGATTCTTATCCTACCGCTCTATTTTGGCCATTCCTTACAATCTATAACTGGTTGGCGATAGCTAAGAATCCCTTTCCTACAAGCAAAGGGGTCTCAGGGTTCTTTTTCATATCGAGAACGTAGAAAGAAATCATTTAATAGTTTCAGTTTTCCTATGTGGACTTCTACATCTCTAACAATCCCAACGGGGTAGGATTTGGTTCCGTCAGCCAATCAAAGGACATGGTTAGTTCCTTTATAATCTGATGCTTATGCTTTTTGAAGAAGGTAAAGTGGGATGGATTATGTTTTTCACGAATGATCCAATCAGTCGGGGTGTCTCGATAGGTTTTGAGTCCCTAATCTACAGGTTTGAGTGATTTGTGTTGGTTTCAAAAGCTTTAAATTTATAAGACTAAAAATACCGATTAATTATGGGAAACACACGGGTAAAAGTATAACCCACGTATGTAGTATAATCTTTTTTAGGTAAGACCAGGTTCGTTCCCTGGGATTAGAGTTAGTGTTCAAATATCAGCAAGAGAAAGACTTTATCTTTTTGAATAATAACTTAAGTTTTTTCCCAATGTGATATAATGTTTGACTACTCGGATAGTTGAAAATAATTTATAAGTGTTTGAAATGATTTGACCATGAGAGTGGGGCATTAATTTATAAAGGCGATTTCTCGTCAGAAAACGTTTTAACAAATCAACTTGTTTTAACTTAAGACTTATATTTTGTTAACTAGACCAAATGTGTCACTCAAATAATCCAGTTACTATTATATCAAAGCTTATTTTGTTTATCAATTTAGAAAGTGGATTTCTAGCACAGACATTAAAGATCCATTGACAAATCTTTAAAAACCACATAGATCTTACAGGGTCTTTCGACCTACCCGATTTGGATTGTATATAATCTAGGTTGATAGCTAAAAGTAGATTAGATAAGATATGACAGGGCTGCAATTATAAGCTTAGATTAAGGATGTTCAAGATTATACAATCGTTTTTTCATTATCGTAACTTACACAAGTAGTCATGAGAGATTTAGGCCTCTCTGGTAAGGAGTTCATAACAAAATCACACTTTACATTAACTTCCATAATTTCAATAACTAAGTAGGAAAACTTCTTCGTTCGTGATCGTTAGATCTTTTTCTTCAAGCGAGGTGGTTTTTTAGTGTGTTTTTGGTGGTAGTGGGAGTGTGTGTGTGTGGAGTAGTGTGAATGATTATGTGTGGGATGATTTGGAATGAAAATATCTCTATTTTAGTCTAAATTTGGAAAATGTTGTTGCCGGTTTTTAGAATTAAGTGCGGCGCTCTTGGGGAGTTAATGCGATGGTCATTTAAAGTTTTGACTGAAAGTGCGACGCACTTACAAATAAGTGTGGCGGTTTTGGTGAGTTAATGCATGTGCATTTATTAGACTTTAATTCTTCTGACTTCGGGAAAAGTGCGGCGAACAAAGATATAGGTGCGCCCTCCTCTCACAACTGGTTATAGAGGTTCATAAGAAAGTGCGGCGAACTTTGTAGAAAGTGCGGCGAACTTCTTGAACTTTTTTAAATAGAAAATTTTCTTTTTTTGTATTCGCCTTTCAAAGTGTGTAGATCTTTGAGCTTGAGTCTTTAGAGTCTTCAAGTGAACCTATAAGCAATTTAAGCTTGATTAAGTACCAAAAGTTCACGAGAAATGATAAAATTAACATAAATAACGCCATAGAAACATGTATAATTTAGGCGTTATCAAATCCCTCCACATTTAGCTTATTGCTTGCCCTCAAGCAATAGAAGCGAGAAAATAAATTCATTTATCGTGACGTGGAGAAAATTGGATAAGAGTTTGCATATTAGATAACTTTTCAAGCGTAGACATATAACATAGCATCTCACAAGAGGATAGTGATTGATTTTAGAATTCAATAAGCCACTCATAATAGTGGTTTATATGATTTTTGAGAAGAACACTCAATTTGCACAGACATAATCTAGACAGCTATCATAGGCTTATACTTAACACATAAACCTGACCGAAGGGCGGAACTTGGGTACTAGAGAGGATTCAATCTTCATGCGCCAAACATAAGCCTTTATTTCTTTTGAACTACTATAGCATAACTTTTTTTTAATCAAACGCTTCTTCTCTTGACTTTCAGATATTTCAGCAACATAACTTTATACAGAGCGCTTGCGAGAATAAGAACTTGTGAGATATACTTCATGTGATAGGCTTCGGTCTAGTAAATGATGATTATCCAAGTTATAGACTTCTAAATTACCGGCTCTCTCAAACATAATTTTCAACCAATACCAATGTTCTAGAAAAGGCGACAAAGACCATACTTCCACACCCGTAACGTCGAAATAGATAACCCCCCCCCCCCCAGTTTTTTTTATGACTGCAATGATACCTTTACTCGATAAAGCTAAAGGCATTAATTATCTTAGGTACCAAAGGTGAATACCCGAATATTTTTAAGGCTTAGATTCTCACAATTTAGTGGACTGGGTGTGCTAGCTATAATGTCAATCCTGTTGGACTTGCCTTACTAAGAGCATTTTTTTTAATTTTGAAAGCGTATAGTTTAAGATTTTTCTTTTATGAAATATTAGTTTGGAAAATAAATTTTAAATAGGGCAAACATAGAGGGATATGATTAATTTTTCCTATTTGGCTCCCCTCCACACTTAAGTTGAACATTGCCCTCAATGTGATAACTGATAATAGAGATAAAATAGGGAAAATTTAAAGGAAAACACGATATCTTCTCGGGTATAGAGGAAATGCCATAGCTGCGGTAGAGCTGTTTTTGAGGGTACGTTAAATTTTCCATATCTTCAGCTAAATTACTGATAAGAGTAAGAGTAAATATACAAAAGAAAAAAGTTTTGTGATGATTTTTTTTAGAAAAACTCAATAAAAGATTAGAGAATGGAGAAGGGATTCCTCACACTAAGTGAAAGCATGGGTTGCCTCCCGAGATGCGCTTAATTTTTAAGCGAGTCGTTAGCTTAGACTCGTTATTTTCGGGGATTATTTGTTTAGGAAAATGGAGTGACTGCTTCCTTGGGTCATTATCTTCTTCACGGATATAGTTTTGTTAGTCGGTGTACATTGACTATAAATGTCTTTCCTTCTTTTCATTGAGTTCAACATATCCGGATGGATATTGATGTTTTACCACATAAGGCTCCTAACCATCGAGATATGGGCTTTTTGGTTTGCTTAAATTTTTTATTTGATGTGAAAGAGTAAGACATTGTTCCTTGCTGAATTCCTTCTCATTTTAATTATCTGTCGTGCAAGGACTTTGGTTCTTTCCTTGTATAGACAAGAGTTTTTTTTAAGTTGGTGTCTAAGTTCATCTAACTCGTGTAACTGAAACATTCTTTTTTCACCAGCAGCGATGAGATCTAGGTTGCAATTTTTCAATGCCCAATATGCACGGTGTTCAATTTCAAATGGTAAGTGGCGGTTTTTTCCATTTATGAGTTTGTATGGTGTGGTACCGGTAGGTGTTTTATAGGCAGTACGAAAAGTCCACAGGGCATCATTAAGTTTTCTTGACCAAATAGCAGGATTGTCTTTAACAGTTTTTTCAAGAATTATTTTAAGAGCCCTGTTCGTGTTTTTAACTTGACCACTAGTTTGAGGTGATAAGAGTAGAGGAAAGGTGATTCTACTCCATATCTTTTCTGGCTTTTTCCATTATTTTGTTATTAGAAAGGGAGTACCTCGGTCACTAATTAGAGCTATTGGGCATCTCGAAATGGCGAGGATAGTTTTTCAGAAAGGTGTTTACTAATGGGCAATCATTGGTTGGTAAGCTTGAGCTTCGGCCCATTTAGATACATAATCTATAGCGACTAGAATGTATTCAAACTTATATGATTTTGGGAATGGTCCCATAAAGTCGATACCCCAATGTCGAAAATTTCACATACTTGAATGTTGTTCAAGGGCATCTCATCACGTTTTGATATATTTTTTGTCTTTTGGCATGCGTTCACATAAGCGGACTAGAGTATGAGCTTCTTTGATGATTGTTAGCCAGTAAAATCCTGAATCAAGGACCTTTTTAGCAGTTATGTTTGGTCCATAATGTCCACTGGTTGGTCCGTGGTGACATTGATCTAAAATGGTTCGGGTTTTTGGTCCAGATATAATATGTCTGTCATTAGCGTAAACATACTTTTGAAAAAGGTAGCGTTCCTCCCAAAATAGTAGTGTTGAGGTCAGAGAAAATAAAATTATTTTTTTGTTGATACATCATCCCTTTTGGTATAAATATTACCGACTAGGTAGTTTGCAAGTCTTGGCGAACCATGGTTTTCATTTTTGGTGTTGATTTCATAAGAGGTTCTCCTGGGAAGAGTTTATCATCGAACTTTCACTATACTCGCTTGTTTCATCTTTTCAAGTCGAGATTATAAGGTGATCGGCGGCGACATTTTCGGTGACCTTTTCAATCTTTGATTTCTATGTCAACTTCTTGTAGATAGTAAGATCCATCAGATAAGAGTGGTTTAGCATCTGCTTTTTGAATAAGGCCTCCTAGAGCTGAATGATCGGTGATGAACAATAGTTTTGAGAGAATAAGATAGGATGCTGAATTTGTCAAATTTAAAAATAAAGCCATAAGTTCGTTTTCGTTATGTGTATTTTGTTGAGCAGACTTAATGGTTTTGCTTGACGAAGTAGATTGGTGAAAGTTTTTACCATCCACTTTTTGACCTAAGACGAACTCCTCCTACATGCGAAATCACTTGCAACACACATAAGTTCAAACGGAAGATTCTAGTTTAGGCTTACGATCAAGGAGCACATGTGAGTCTCTTATTTCCAATATTTTCAAATGTTTTTTGACATTCATCATTGAATTCAAATGGAGTGTCTTTTTTGAGTAGTTTAGTTAGAGGTCGATCAATTTTCGAGAAGTCTTTGACGAAACGTCAGTAAAAATTGGCATGTCCAAGAAAGCTTCTAATACCTTTAATATTAGTAGGGGTGGAAGTTTTGAGATTACATCAATTTTTGCTTTGTCAACTTCAAGTCCTGCGTTGTACACCTAGTGTCCGAGCACAATTCCTTCTTTGACCATAAAGTGACATTTTCCCAGTTTAGAACGAGATGAACGTCTTTACAACGTTGGAGTATCTTATCAAGGTTGTTTAGGCATATGTCGAAAGAGTTTCCAAAGACAGAGAAATCGTCCATGAATACTTCGACGGATTCTTCGATCATATCGTGAAAGATTGCCAACATACATCTTTGAAATGTGGTAGGAGCATTACATAAACTGAAAGGCATTTCGCATATAAGCTTATGAGCCAAGAAGGGACAAATGATGTTATTTTTTCTTTGGTCAATAGGGTTCATTAGATTTGAAAATACCCCCAAAAAAAAAACCATTGAGATCAATACGAAGTATTTGTTTCTGCTATTCTTTCTAGCAATTTGATCCATTAATGTTAAGGGACAGTGTCTTTTGCAGTTGCTTCATTTGAGTTTTTACGATAATCGAGCTATACTCGCCAAACGTATGGTTTGTTTGGAACAAGTCATCATTTTCGTTGGGTGAAAACTGTAATACCACCTTTCCTTTTCGTATACAGTTGGATAAGACTAACCCAAGGACTATCGACAATTGGATAATGTACGTATCCAAGAGTTTATGATTTCTTTTTGACAACTTCTGCTAATGTTCGGGTTTAACTTCTTTGTTTTTGGACAACATGTTTCTTATCATCCAGAAGTTGTATCTTGTGTTTGCAAATGATGGGAAAATACAGAAATATAAACAAAAAAATCTTTTGTTTCAAATACGCGAAGGCTTTGCTTGTGTTTTTTAAGGACCGGAGTATGAGTTTGTTCTTCTTTCTTTTGATTTGTGTTGTTGATATGATAACAGGAAGAAAAGATGGTTCTTCCAGAAATACATATTCCAGAATTATCAGGAAGGGGTTTAGTTTAGAATCCCAGTAGGAGGTTCTTCGTAGATGGTTTTGATTTTATATCAGTATTGATGTGATTTTTTCGAATGGTGGTATTCGGTGGTCAGTTCTGAATCAGGGGGTTTCATCAGCAGTCATTGCCATGAATTCATCAAATTCAAGCCAAAGATTTCTTCTGAGAAGGGGTTGCTTTGATGGAATGGAAGAATCTTTACTACATTCATCTAGAAGAGAGGTCGGAAATATTTTCCCCCCCAAGATTTCTTCGATGGCATCGACTGAAACAGTTTTCCTCTGCATCATAATTTGCAATAGGAGTGTTTCATTGCAGAATCGATATTGAAAATCATTCGTTCCAGTTCAACTTCAACGGTTAAGTTGTTTGTTTACTCGATCTATGCATCAGCAGTGTGAAGAAAGGTGTCGTCCCAAAATGAGGGGTACTTTAACTATTTCTTGTCATTTTCAAGAATAACAAATCAGAGGGAAGTATGAATTTTAACAACTTCACAAGCTATTTTCAGCTATTCCAACAGGGTATTGGAATGACTATGTTGCTAATCTTACGCTGCAATTTTGGTAGGTTTAAGACTTTCGAGAGATAATTTAGCATATAGCTGAATATGGCATAAGGTTAATGCTAGCCCCAAGGTCGGCTAAGGCATTACAAGAGAAAGTTTTGTTGAAATTACATGGAATAAGAAAACTTCCGGGGTCTTCGAGTTTAGGTAGAACTTTGTTTTGGATCATTGCTGAACTTTCGATTCCGCTTAAGAAAGCGGCAGAGATTTGTATCGATCTATGTTTGTAGCATATGGAGTTCCTGAGAAAATATTCCATAAATTAGGCATTCCGGCTAAGACATCGATAAGAGGTACATTGATTCGAACTGCACGGATTACGTCGAGAAATTTTCCGTATTGAGCTTCCATTTTCTCTTTCCTATAGACGTGAGGCACCATTGAGGATAACAACTTTTTGTTGTTTATTTGTTTGTGTAATGGAGTTTCCTTGACTGGTTTGATTCATTGAGTTTTTAGTTGTGGTGCGGGTTCTTCATCTTCATCTCGCCTACTCGCGAAGTTGGTTAGGAGTTTCAGAATTGTTTGTTGATCATGAGGTTAAATGGTCGAGTTTGTAGATTTACCACTTCTTGTAATACGACTTTCACATGCTTATTGCGAGATTGGGTGGATCGGTAGGCTTTGTAATTATGTGCTTTGGGTTGTTGAGTGTTACTAGGAAGAGATCCAGATGGATCCTTGAACAGATTCCTTGTCAGCAAGTCTATCGAACTTGGTTTCAAGATTTTAAATTGAAGCTTGATGATTTTTAGGAACGGTTTCGAGTTGAGTTTTGAGATCCATGAATGTTTCTTTGACGAAAGCGTTGGTTGATTGCTGAGATTTCATGAAATAAGGTGAATGGTTTCTGAATATCATATGGTTTATCACAATTTTGGGATCATTGTTGTCTCGATTGTTAACTACTTAGTTCATTTGAAACGGCACGCCTATTATAGTACGATTTGAGTCTCGGTCGGCGGTACTCATCTGTATAAAAACGAGTCTTACGAAAAGTTTGCATGAATTTAGCTTCCTCTTCATGGGACATAGGTATATCATCTTCATCAAGATCGGGTTTAGTTTTTTAGAATGGGTTTGGAGTTCTTTATACTGAGCATCTATTTTTAGGGTCATGGCATCCATTCTGGCCATAATTTTATCAGTATCGGAATTACTGTTACCTTCATCGGCGAAAGCAACGGTTTTCTTAAGAGATGATTTGGTTTTTTTGGTTTTAGCCAATGTTTGAGGTAAGTAAGACCTGCATTCCAAAAAGCTGATAAGCTTGATTTGGTGTTTTGTAGAGGAAAATACCACCAGCTGCGGCATTCAAAACTTCTTGGGTTATTTCGCTGAGACCATGATAGAAGATTTTATGATATTGCCTTTGGACAAATTGTGACCATGACAGTTTTGGAGCATTTCCTTCATACGAAGCCAAGCATCGGTTAGAGATTCGTTTTCGGTAAGAGAAAAGCTCGGATTTCTCTGAGGAGTCGGTCGAAAAGAGCTAGGGGGAAAGAATCGGCTAATGAAAGCGGTTCGGAGTTCATCCCATGTTTCGATAGTTCCTTCGTTGAGTTCATCCAACCATGTTTTTGCTTCCCCAGTAAGGGATAGGGGAAACATCATTAGGCGGACGGCTTCATTTTCGGTATCTCTGTATTTAAACATATCGCAGATTCATCGAGGAATTCGTGAATGTGTTTATGAGGATCGGTTTTGGTTCTACCATCGAATTGATTTCCTTTGACGAGGGTCAAGTGGTTACCTTTGATAGCAAATTCGTTAGCAGTTTCAGGAATAGTGATTGCGGAACCGGGAGAGCACCAGTCGGATATGTGCGACAACACGGTCAACAACCCACATGGGTTCAGCATCCATTGGGAAAAGATTTTCAAGAGTATCAAGAAAGTGACGGAAGTGGTTGATGTTGAGAATTGACGGATAGACAATTCTCGGGTTTTTAGGTGGATTGTTTCTTTGATCGAATGGAACTCTTCTGTTTCGTCGATGACGTCTTCGATTCAGAATACATTCAGGTTCAGGTAACGGTTCAACAAGTTCGAATTGGAAGCACGTGTATGTCATCCAAGGAGAAAGAAATTGTTTAGGTTAGTCTTTGCCAGAAACTCGTACGGCTTTTTTCTGGATAAATGAGGGGGAGGAGTTAAAGTAATTTCCAGAGGTGTGATCTACTAGAACAGCTAAGAAATCCCCGTCTCTAGAAGTACCCGTAAGAACGAATAAAGGGAAAAGAAAATAAGGAAAAGAAACTAGTACTCTCCTGGTTTGCTCAATAATGGAGAAGAAACATGTGATAACTGGTTAAATCGTCCTCCAAGAATCATCCAATGAAACTTCCTAAGAACTTCCAAGCTTTTTCTCATCAAATATAACCTGTAATCAAAGACAAAGACAACTACACCAAGCATAAAATGTGCGATAGACATATATACAATGTGAATTTACGGTTTGACTCAATAGATAGGATGAGAGAATTGTTAAACTCATTAGGTTTTGCAGGTTTACAACAGAAGAATACATATTTTAAATGTTGTGCATGTTTTATTTTCGAAAATAATTAAAAACTTTGAGTTTTCTGGACCTGGGCATATGACGCCATCAGGGTTGTTGTGACCTCGTCATAAGTGTCGTGGTGACGGCGTCACGTGTAAATTATGACGCCATCTCCACGTCTCTGTGAAAACGAAATTTTTGTTTTTGATGAAAACTTTCCTGCACTTGATTCCATAAGTTAATTCCTGTACAAATAGCTGCATAAAACCTAGGATTTTATAATTCAATCATATAACTTGAAACTGACTAGAATTAATCTAAATAATTTATTTAACATGCTTGAACTTGGTTTAAAAGCTGGATAAATTCCCCTACACTTATTATTTGCAAAATACCTTTGATTGAAATTAAGACGAGGTTAAAGACAAACAAAACATGATTACAAAATAGTTCAAACATAATAAAACAAACTACAAAGAATTAAAACACACATGACACTCCTAATTGCGGGAAAAGTAAGTTAGGTTGCCTCCCAAGAAGCGCTTTTCTTTATTAACAAGTCTTGTAGCTAGACTTGAAGTCACACTTCCTTACGTGACTTCTCCTTCATTATCCATTCCTCCTTCTACTTTAACGGGAGCATGTTGTTTATTTTTGAAGTTGTTGCTCTTCCATTGGTTGAACTTCATCTCCTTCTCAAGGTGGAGTTTTATTCTTTCTTCCTATTCTAGCACTAGCCTATTTACAATCATGATAGGGGCTATAGGGTCTATGTCATTCTTAACTCCTTTGTCGGTAATACAGGAGGAATCGGATATCCTATGGAAACTTACCTTGCTTTTTTCTGACCTTAGAGTTATGGTGCCTGTATCAAACTTAATTGTGGCCTTGGCTGTTGTCAGAAATGGTGTTCCTAAGATGAAGGGCCTCTTTTTGTTTTCTTTGATATCCAAAATCACAAAGTCTACGGGAAATACATGTTCAGCGACCTCTACTAACACATCCTCAGCAATTCCTAAGGGGTAAATATTCGAGTGGCCAGCTAGTAATAGTCTAATGTCTGTCTCAATAGGCCTTTCGTCGGTAAGTCTCATGTAGGTGGAGTAGGGCATGATGTTCACATCGGACCCTTGATCGACGAGGGCGTTCATGTGCTTAAGGTCCCCTATGCTGTAAGGTATTTCAAAATTCCCTCTGATGTCCTCCTTCTTTGTTCTTTTCTTGAGAATCGCGTCATAAACAGGTCCCCTAGGTAATACTTTATATGCCTTCCTGTTTTTCTTTCCAACTCGGGTTCCTGACAAAGATTTATTGAATCTGTTGTTTTTACTAGTCTCTTGATAAGCTTTTCATTGATCTTATGCTTCAAGTAATACGCGACAGGCTGAGACCCGGATGCTTCTACTGCTTCGTCATTTTCAAGTGTTTTGATTAACTCATTTCTGGCCCCATTCTCAGCTCCATTCATTGCCTCGGCCTCCCTTACTGGAATTTTTGTTTTTGTTTCGCTGGGCTTCTCAGTGTTGTCGGGTGTCACCTCCGTTTTGTTACTCCTTTCTTTTTCCCATTTCGTTAGAGAGATAGAATTCACATTCTTGTTGATGGGGAGTTTGGATTCTTACCTTATCAATAATTTCTCAGGGGTTCTGCTGGTCGTAAGTTCCTTGAGAAGTCTAAACATTTCAGTCATCCTACCGTTGATTTCCTCGCGCTCCTTAAAAATGGCGTTCTTAAATCTTTCCATTCTTTTGGTGTGCGCAGCCATGTAATCCCTTACTCGAGCCTCAAAAGTAGTTCCTAATGTTTGTGGTACCTGTACGTTCATGAAAAGCGAAAGTGTTTAGTTTTGGTGGTTCATTTTGATTTTGTGGACGGGAGTTCGGATGGACTGCATTGACATAAGCTTGAGGGGTGTGTGATGAGCTCGATGTGGGTGTTGGCCGTGACCCTTTTAGTTGTAAGTTAATCTGGTCTTCGAGCTTGAGAAGTCTCCGGTCAAGTGTTTTCGAGATGCCTTAAGGTATAGAAATGGCCTTGACCGGTTTGATGAATTCTTTTGGTTCATCCCATCCTTCATGGTCATAGAGGGCGAGGTTCTCAATGATTTCCCAAGATTCATCGGTGTTATTATTGCGGAGTTTGCCGCCGAAAGCGCGGTCAATCTCGCACTTAAGATGAAAGGAGACATGACCATAAAAAAATTGGATTTAAAGCCAACTATCGATGCCATGATGAGGGACTTTTTGGAGTAAGTCCTTAAAACGAGTCCATGCTTCGGATAAAGATTCTCCATGATGTTGTTAGAACATCAGGATATCGTTTTGGAGTTTTGCGGTGCTTCCCGGTGGAAAGAATTGAGCAAGGAATCGGGTAGTAAGATCCTCCCATGTGATGATGGATCCTGCTGGAAGGCGTTCAAGCTAATTGCTAGCTTGATCGTGTAAGGAAAATTGAAATAAACGTAGGCGTGTTCTTTCCTTATTTTCACCATCAAGGTCAAGTGAGTCCCTAAGTTTAAAGAAATCCTTGAGGTGTTGATTTGGATCCTCAAACCAAAGTCCGTGGAATGAGCATCCGTTTTGCACCAACCGGATGGTATCGGATCAAAGAGGTACCATGTTGTTCCCTACGGGGAACTCAATGGTATTCCTATAGCCCTCATGGCTTGGTTTAGAGTAGTTTCCTAGAGTATGGATAGGATTCTCGTCTCCCATGGTGGTTGACGAGAATGGGTTACGAAACGAATAACACAAACAAAAGATAAACTACAAGACAGCTAATATGCGGAAATTAAATTCTCACTTGAAAGAATTCAAGCGAGTAGAACTAAGCTAAACTATGATCAGAACTCCTAAAGTTTCCCAGGCGGTTCACCAAAAACTTGATCGGGTTCAATGTAGATTCTACTACGGAAGTTTTACAACTCCCTAGGCAGAGCACCTAATCGTTGTAGTAGTAGTATAGGCAAGACTCGGGGGTTGTTATCTTTTACTTGGGGAATAGGTTGGGAAGGCTTGATCACGGTCTAACAGAATTCAAAAGGTTGAAAGAAGATTATTTTTGTGTTTTTATGTTTTATGGAAAGAAAGTAAATCATATATTCGAGTGGTGGTTTGGTTTAAGCTATTAAACTAAATATAAATCTAAACCAGTGCTGATAACAATATAATAAAAAATTGTGTTTATTTAATCATGTATTACTCCCTAGATTGCTTTTCCTGGTGTTGTTGCTTTGTCACCCTTGTGATGATCTGTGTAATTATTTCCTAAGTGATGAACAAATTACACGAACCCGCCGTCTACATAGTATTCCGCTAGACCAATGCATAAGTAAGGTAGTATGAAGACTATTACAAGGCCCCTAAGAGTACACTAAGCGCATGTGAAATATATTAAGAGTGGATCAACCATATTAGGGGGCAAGGTAGTATGAAGACTATTACCCAATGGTATCCTTTCTACACAATCATGTTTTCCTAGACATATCAACAGCGATGCAGACAAAAGCTGGTTTTCAAAGACCTAACATGCACATCCATCACAACAAGCAACACCACTAAGATCTACATTCTAGGTTTCATACAATCATAAATAAACACAATAGGTGGTTTAGCCAAGCATGTTAAAGATAAAGCAAGAATAATAAATAATCACACAATAAGACATATTGAATGATTAAGTAAACTTACTTGATTAAAACAAGAGTTGGAGGAAGTACAATAGGGTTTTTAGGCCTTAAATCATCCCTAACAGCTGCTAAATGAACTAGGGTTCGTACCCTCTTTTTATTCTAAAGTTACACTATCAAAACCCTAATTCGGGTTTGTATATATAGGAAAATCGTTGCGACGGCGTCGCGTTTTAATCATGACGCCATCATGAAAGAGAATATTCTAGATAATGGGTTGGGCTGTGTAATCTGACGCCGTTGTGAGATCCAGTAATGTCGTCTTGGTCTTTGTTGTGGCGGCGTCACATTATATTAGTGACGCCGTCTCTAGCCACTATAGAGAAATTCTTGAGCAATGTTGGTGTAGGTCCATAGTCTTGTCCATTTCTTATCCAAATGAGCCCAAGTTACGTGTAATTCTTTCAAATGTCTTCCAAATGCAAAATATCTGAAAAGGAACGATTAAGTACCTATTTTGGGCATAAACACATGATTTAGGGGTTAAACGACCCAAAAAAAAGTGTATAAAATGACATCTTATTAGTCTGGTGCCCCAGAGGTCGTTAAGGGTGCTCCCGATGTTGACGAGGGTTACTAGGCTGTTGTGGCACCCGTATAGGCACCTCAACCACCACATGTAGCTAGACCAGCTAGGACTATGGTGTAGAGGTTAGGTAGGTTAGAGGAGGATGTCTATGGGATGCGAGGAGCACTAGGCGAGTAGAGAGAGGTATTGGATAGTATGGCCAGTGATTTCTCTAGATTCACTACATGGACGGTCACTAGACTTTCATGGATGATGGATTAGGCTGGGGTCAGGTACACGAGCTATTCAGATTATCATATCCCGTATGTGAGACGTACCAGGCATAGGACTGATGATGTCAAAACCTCAGCATGCCAGCAGCCAGACCCTTGACTTCTCTATCCCTTATTTTTTGATGTCTATCTTATGTATATTTATATATTATTCGTATCATTAAGTATTTAAACTTAAAACAGGTTATCATTTGGTATTATGATATGATATTTTGATTTATTTGTGTATGATAGAATCAAGCCCTACAGTAAGTTCAGCAAATTAACTCATTGATTGATAACACACTCAAGCACCATATCCATTACGAGAATGAAATCAGGAGAGGAAAGTATGGAGTAGAAATGAAGCTGAAGAAAAAGTCTAACTTAAAGACTAGTTGAAAGAAAAGTACTTCCCGGGAGACAACCCAGACAGTTATTTATTTTTATCGAGTATGTCTTCCCAGACATCAATACGGCGTATCCGCTCCATACCATACGACGTATTAAATGTTTGGACGTTATCAGTCCTTTATTTTTCTGCACTTAAAACTTTATTGTCAAATTTGTGTATACGGCGTATTCATGCACATGATACGGCGTATTTGGCAGACTGACTCGTATTGATACTTTTTATAGGACTTTCTATATGGCGTATCCCAGTTATTGGATACAACATATTGACTGCCTATACAGTTTATTATTTTTATTATTTATTAAGCGTAGGATACCCAAGATAGGAGTTTTCCTATATTTTGCACAGGACCTCACTTGAAAAGAAATCAACAAACTTGGTGAAGTATAGATCATCTGGAATCCTATGTGTGTTGTAGTCATGCTGGTATCCAGACGCATTTACAACACACATTCTTGCTCATAAACTCAAGTTGGAGAATCTACCGAGCAAAACATCAGGGGAGTTTCTCGTTTTAATTCTTTTAATTTCTCGTTTTAATTCTTTTAATTTCTTGTTTTTAATGTTTTATCTCTACAACGAGGGTGTTGTATAATTTAAGTGCGGGGATGGGAAATAGAACATTACTTGTCCTATTTTTCACATTAAAAATGCTTAAATTATTCTTAAATTTAAAAAAAATGCAAGCATACTTTTGTGAAACTACTAGTTACATAACCTGCGCACATAACCCTTATTAGATATTGTGAGGATTCAGCCTTATATAAGAAAATTATATTAACCATTATTAATCCGATTAGAATGTTGGTTTGTTTATTAAGTGGCATATCTTTCTTATGACTTAGGCGTTACATCATCCTAAGACCTAGACACATTAATTATGTCACAATTAAAGGATCCGCATAAAGCATCCTTATTTGCTGATTATAATATATCCTAGGGATTAAAGCAATGGTGATCTTGTTAAACCCTAGCTCATAGAGACTTTACCCATTTACCGCTTAATGGCAATTTATACACTAGTAGTCCACTTGTCTAACTATCCAATAGAATCAGAACGTTACTTGTTGAATTATCTAGGTCACCTGTTAGTCAACACAAAAACCATTGGCAATATTCAATTAACCAGTTAAGCCCGAAGCGTATCCTAGACACAGACTTAGAAAGACAATATTTGTGTAACTATAATTCTAGATGTATAAATCACTATATGGAGAGATAAACCGGACTGTAGATCTACTTGGCCTGCTTCACTAAATCCAGTTAAATGATAGGTCGCATACAAAAGCGCGTAAACAAGTATAAATTGATAAACATAAACAAGCATACAACGATAAATCAAGAAATCGAGAAAAATAAATGCCAAACATTCAGTTCTTCATAATAATGGCTAATACCCAAAGGTATTAGTCTTTAAACGTCATAAGAAATACAAGAGCAATTATTTAGCCAAGGTAAATTAACTGAGTTAACGAATGATACCAAAAACTGAACGATTACTAAAGTATATGGAATTACACGTTCTCTCCTATGGAATTGATAACGTTGCTTGACCTCTTCTGCTCTTTTTCTCCTCTAAAAATTGACTTTTATGGTTTAGGTATCTAGAATATGATTTAGCACACTGAAAACTCGTTTTTGAGTTTTCTATTTATAAGGTCTAGAAGTTGGTTGGATACAGCGTATCCAAGTGATAGATATGACGTATTAGGGATTTCTTGGAGTAGGGACCACACTTGATATCTTCCATAATATTTAAATACTATATCTTGAATACGGCGTATTGAGTCTCTATGGATACGGCGTATTGATCTTTATCCTTCTGCGGTCTTTGGTTAGTGTAGGTACGGATACGTCGTATCTTCTTTGATGGATACGGCGTATTGGTCTTCAGAATAGTAATCTTTGAAATATCTTCATTTAAGCTCTAGAATGTGCGCCTTTTGCTAACTTTCACCAGTAACTCCATAATTACTGCAATTCTCAAATATAAACGATTAAGTAACAATTCTTTGCAATAACTATACAAAATGGGGTAATAACATGGGATAAATGATGCTATAAAATAAACGTTATTTGATGTCATAAAATATCCCCCCACTTGAATCCTACTTGTCCTCAAGTAGCCTTTAGAAGTTTATAAAAATGTACCCCTAAGGATATTTTCTGTTAAAGCATGTATTCGATCTATTACAAGTACACAACCAAACGCCGTAATTTTTTTCTAAAAACACTAATTTTATTGGAAATGAACGTGTTCCCAAACCTCTGAAAGGGAGGCATTTACTAGTTTGTGTCTGTGTGTCGGTCTTTAAAACCCTCGGGTGGGCATTTTTTAAAAAAAGGGGTCGGCCAAAGGTCGACAACAATGGTTAAACAAAAAAAACGTGGTCTCAAACAATTTGCGTTATAAATTCTATTTTAATTATATAAAATGCACCTGATGAACTTTACTTCTAGGTTCACCACATCTCATAAACCATTAAAGATAGCTTATAAAGACCCCTTCTAAAAAGTTATTTGTACCCCATCCTATCTTGTTTGGTATTTTTTTATTTTTTTATTTTGGTTTATATTATAATAATAAAACTGTGAAACGAAAAATGCGAAATAAAAATTATAAAGTCTAACAAGTCAAAAATATTAAACTGACAAAAAAATACAAAATATAAACTGATAAAAAAATTGTGTTATATAATAAACAAAAAGATAATGTGAGTTGAAAGGGTGAAAAATACAAAACATGTGGGCAAAGGGAGGTCCCTCTAGTAGCACCCAAACCATTAATGTAGGCCATGGATACTCATTCTCTTCCACATAACCATATATGTCGTCCCTCACTCATACACATGCATAATAATTACTTGAGATCATTGATATTTGGGTGTTTAGTTAAGGACCCGACGATTGATGATATATGTCTAGCATAGGAGGTACAAAACATTGCATTAGGCCAAAGTTATGATCACGTATTAGACATCGTCGTCAGTGTTCAATGCTAATATGCTATACATATATGGAGCATCCTACATATTAGTAATTACACGTATCAGCTTTCAAATACTAGGAGTAGTTTCGTGAATGGGAGTCCCCGATGTTTGATATGGACACCGACATTAAGCAATGCCTGAGACAAACAGGGAATGAAGCCACTCCCAAAATCACCGTCTTGGTAAATAAAGACCACCTCTTTCCAAGTAAAGGACTTGATGTGGGCTGCTATGGTTGTGTTGAGGGGGGAGGATGAGTTTTGTGATACTAGAATGAAGTATGGAAGGAGTTTTCAATAGGGCGAGAAAAGGGGCGGTAGCCATAGATAGTATGGGAACATGAGCCTTGTTGCCAATGTCGACTACAAAATCTCCTTGTGATGATCTCTGGGGTCCTATAATCACCAAATAGCTGCCAAAACAAGCCAACCACTTTTAATACCTAAACATCGTCCTTTGTATATGTACGTTTTTGTTGGTGATTTTAGTGTCATTAACGGCCATTTAGGTAATGATGATTTACTAGAGACTAATGAGATTTCATACTTAACTTGGATACGAGTTAGGGAAGTGTGGAGTACACACTCGTTGAGTTAATATGTTATCGACCTAGACAAAATTCAGAGATCAATATAGCAGTACTAAGTTGAGTTATAAAGGGCAGTACTAAGTTGGTTGTTTTCCACTAGCAGTACTAAGTTGTTAGTACTGCTAGCACTAAGTACTGGTTGTTATATCTAGCAGTACTAAGTAGTTAGTACTGTTAGCACTAATACTTAGTACTGGTTGTTTTCAACTAGCAGTACTAAGTAGTTAGTACTGCTAGCACTAAATAGTTAATACTGCTAGTCGTATAACTGTTTGATAACAGTTATGAAAGTTGGTTTTAACCAACTTTAACTGCTTAACTGTCGTCTAGAATTTGTTTTATAAACAGATTCATTAGTCTCATTTTAGATAACGAAAAATACATACAATTCCTTCATTGTTCTTGATTTATGTTTCTTGTGCCTAGAACATAAATTGCTATACTCCTTATATTATCCCGATAGAGATTTCGTGCAACCCAGGCATTGATAAGGGTCGAAATACTTTATACGGAAAGTGGATTGTTACACGATATAAGCGAGTTATCCAGGATCATCACACTCACACACACCCCCAATATATAACAAACGTATAAAGTATTTGTTGTGATCATGGCTGGAAATACGGTGAAGGAGATGACTACGAATTTTGGGAAACTAGATAAGTTTGAGGGGCATGACTTTAGGCGATGGCAGAAAAAGATGCATTTCTTGTTGACTACGTTGAAAGTGGTTTATGTGTTGACAACACCGATGCTGGAATTGTTGGAAGATGCAACAGTAGAAGCAATAAGGATAAGGGCAAAATGGGAGAATGATGACTACATATGCAGGGGTCATATATTGAATGGTATGTCAGATTCTCTTTTTGATGTATATACGAATGTAGAATCTGCTAAGGAGTTGTGGGATTCACTTGAATCCAAGTACATGGCAGAGGATTCTTCTAGTAAGAAATTCCTTGTACGTTAATTCTTAAATAATTTACTAATTGGTCGATTCTGACGGTCATGGAACAGTACAATGAACTCCTTAGGATACTTGGACAATATACACAACATGGATTAAAAATGGATGAGTCCATTTCTGTTTCAAGTATAATTGATAAGTTGCCTCCTTCCTGGAAGGATTTTAAACATACTTTGAAACATGGTAAAGATGATTTGTCTTTGGTCCAACTTGGTAGTCACTTGCGCATAGAGGAATCTCTAAGGGCGCATGACAGTGACAAGGGCAAGGGTAAGGAATGTGGTGGTACTTTGTTAACATGACAGAAGAGGGTAATGAATAAATACAACAAACCAAACAAACGGTCAAAAAGCGATCCAATGAGAACAAGAGTGGTTCTAGTTCCCAACAAGAAACCAAAGTTGGAATGTTGGAAGTGTGGCAAGACTGGTCACTTCAAAAGGGATTGCCGTAGTGGTAAAAAGAATAACGCAAATGCTGGTGGTTCGGGAAAAGGGTCTAAGGACCAATCCCAAGACCAAGGTCAGAATTTAGTGAATATTTGGAACAGTTTTGTCAAATATTCTGTTTCACTAATTTCTGAAGCATTTTATGTGCAGGTTGATGCAATTGCGTGGTGGGATAGATTTGGTGTACACAAATCATTGTATTTGTAAGATCGTGTTGGTTTAAGACTTTCGAACCAGTGGAAGTCAGGATCTGTATTTACATGGGTGAATGATACACTTTTGCTCCTATACATGGAAAAGGAAGCGTAGCATTAGAATTTAGTTCTGGAAAAATTGTTACTTTGTTTAATGTGTTGTATGTACCTAAACTTCGTAAGAACTTAGTGTCTGGTCCTGTGTTGAATAAGTGTGGATACAAACAAGTTTATGAATCCGATAAGTATATCTTATCGAAGTGTGGTGTATTTGTAGGATTTGGTTATTATAACAATGGTATGTTTATGTTGAACTTGAATAAAGTTCCTGATGATTCAGTTTCTGTTTATATGTCTTCTTCTTACTGGTTGTTAATTCCTCATTATGCATGCTCGTTTAGGACATGTGCACTATAAAAGAATGCTTGAAATGTCTAAGATGATTTAATTATGTATTGATGAAAATCTGAAAATATGTACTACTTGTATGTTAACGAATATCCCACCCCCCACCCAATAGGCAACCATTTAAAAAGTATTAACAAGGAAATCTGTCTTACTTGAATTGATACATAGTGATTTGTGTGATTTTATGCTACACCATCTTTGGGCAAAAAAAGTATGTCAAATTTTATAGATGATGCCTCGTAGTTTGGCTATGTTTACCTGCTACTTGATAAGGATGAAGCCACTTGATAAATTAGAATTTATAAATCAGAAGTTGAAATTGCAACGAAATGGTCTTAGTTAAAATCTTACGCACAGTAGAGTGGTGATTATTATGATCCTATATTTTTTCCAATCTGTAGGCATTATTCATGAAACTACAGCTCCTTACACACCACAACAAAATGGTGTTGCTGAAAGGAAAAATAGAGCTCTTAAGGAAATGGTTAATTCCATGTTATCTTACTCAGGTTTGAGTGAGGGGTTCTGGGGAGAAGCCATGTTAACGGCTTGCTATTTGTTAAATAGGGTTCCTAATAAAAGGAACAAGACTACCCCGTATGAACTTTGGTATAAGAAACGATCCCTACTTGTCTTATTTGAGTTTTTGGGGGTTGTAGGGCCGTAGTAAGGCTTACGGACCCGAAACGGAAAACTTTGGGTGAAAAAGGGATTGATTGCATCTTTGTTGGATATGCTGAGCATTCCAAGGCATATAGGTTTTATGTTATTGAACCTAATGACTCTGTTTCTATAAACTCAATTATAGAATCAAGAGATGCAATATTTGATGAGAACCGTTTCTCTTCAATACCTAGACCAAAGGACATTATACCAAATTTGGAAGAATCTCAAAGGGATGATCATTCTGATGATGTCCCAAGTGAGACTCCCGAGCCTCGAAGAGGTAAAAGAGCTAAGAAAGCTAAATCATATGGTTCTGATTTTCAGCTATATTTAGTTGAGGGATCGAGAGATCAAGTTGGATCACAATACTCATATTGCTATAGTATTGAGGAAGATCCTAGAACCTATAATGAAGCTGTGCAATCTCGTGATGCTGCTTTCTGGAAAGAAGCAATTGATGATGAGATTGGTTCTATTATGGAAAATAATACATGGGTTCTATCTGATTTACCCCCTGGTTGCAAACCTTTAGGTTGCAAATGGATCTTCAAAAGAAAGATGAAAGTTGATGGAACAATTGACAAATTCAAGGCTCGATTGGTAATCCAAGGCTTTAGACAAAAGGAAGGGATCGATTACTTCGATACCTATGCACCAGTTGCTCGTATCACTACTATTAGATTGTTGTTAGCTTTAGCAGCTATTCACAATCTAGTGATCCATCAAATGGATGTCAAAACAGCATTTTTAAATGGTGATTTGGATGAGATGTGTATCATGAAAGAACGGAAGGATTTGTTATGCCTGGTAATAAGCATAAGGTGTGTAAGCTAGTTAAGTCATTGTATGGGCTAAAACAAGCACCTAAGCAGTGGCATCAAAAGTTTGATGAGGTTGTGTTGTCAAGTGGTTTTCATTTAAACCAATCTGACAAGTGTGTATATAGCAAATTTGATAAATCCGGTAAAGGAGTCATAATTTGTCTATATGTTGATGACATGTTGATTTTCGGAACTGACCAAAATCAAGTTGATAAAACTAAGAAGTTTTTGTCGTCAAGATTCTCAATGAAAGATATGGGAGAAGCGGACATTATTCTTGGTATAAAGATTAAACGTGAGAATAAGGGGATTGTCATTACACAATCTCACTACATTGAGAAAATACTCAAGAAGTTTAATCGTGAAGATTGTTCTCCGGTGAGTACTCCCATGGATCCGGTAGAAAAGCTTAAGCCTAATACAGGGAAACCTGTAGATCAGCTTGAATACTCAAGAGCTATTGGTTGTTTGATGTATGCTATGACAAGTACTAGACCTGATATTGCTTATGTTGTTGGTAGATTGAGTAGGTTTACTAGTAACCCAAGTAGACAGCATTGGAAAGCAATAACGAGGGTGTTTAAGTACTTAAGAGGTACTAAGGATTATGGTTTATCATATGTTGGATATCCTTCAGTGTTAGAAGGCTATTCGGATGCTAGCTGGATAAATCATGTTGAAGATTCATCTTCTACAAGTGGATGGGTGTTCTTGCTTGGGGGAGGTGCCATTTCATGGGCTTCTAAGAAGCAAACATGCATCACTAGTTCTACTATGGAATCTGAGTTTGTAGCATTGGCTGCTGCCGGTAAGGAAGCAGAGTGGCTAAGAAACTTGATTCATGAGATTCCAATTTGGCCGAAACCGATAGCACCAATATCTATCCGATGTGATAGTGCTCCCACGATGGCTAGGGCATATAGTCAGATATACAATGGGAAGTCTAGACACTTAGGTGTTAGACATAGTATGGTAAGGGAACTAATCAGGAATGGTGTGATTTCTATTGAGTTTGTTCGAACACAACATAATTTAGCTGATCACTTGACGAAGGGTCTAGCTAGGGACTTGGTAAATAAGTCAGTAAAAGGGATGGGATTAAAGTCCAAATAAATCTACCTTTAAAAAAAAACAAAAAAAAAAAAATCCTATTAAAAATATAAACAAAAAAAAAAAATAAAATATAATATTAAAATATAGAAGAGATTTACCCAATTCCCTTCTAATACAACGTTAGAAGCTGAATTCAATGTGGAAAGCTCATAGCTAGAGATTGGAACACAAGTTTCATCTTCCCGAGGTATGTGTTCAGACCTGCAAGTGATGGTTAGGTTGAAGTTTATCTTCTTAATGGTTCTTTTGAAAAATTGCATTGCAGGTGCAAGATCTAAAGGGACTACCTATGTGAACATGAAGTTTAGCCGCTTCAAGAAGCTTGGACTTAGCTTTCTATATGTTCATCAATGGATTGGGACACATGGCTTGTTATTAAGTGTCAAGTTAAATGAACTTTGAGTGTTGTAGAACGAATGTGTTGGTATCTTCAGGTATTAAAACTGGATTGAGGGTTCAATCGTTAGAACCAGACTTTTCGACTATTTGGAATGTGTATTATACTATAATGAAAAATTCAATCGCAAGACATTTTCATTTATGCATTTGTTTGTTTTGTTATGTTTGTTAGCATTATTGCATATATCTTTATATGTGTTTTAGTAAATCAAGGATTACACTAAAATGGGGGGGATTTGTTGGTGATTTTAGTGTCATTAACGGCCATTTAGGTAATGATGATTTACTAGAGACTAATGAGATTTCATAATTAACTGGATACGAGTTAGGGAAGTGTGGAGTACACACTCGTTGAGTTAATATGTTATCGACCTAGACAAAATTCAGAGATCAATATAGCAGTACTAAGTTGAGTTATAAAGGGCAGTACTAAGTTGGTTGTTTTCCACTAGCAGTACTAAGTTGTTAGTACTGCTAGCACTAAGTACTGGTTGTTATATCTAGCAGTACTAAGTAGTTAGTACTGTTAGCACTAATACTTAGTACTGGTTGTTTTCAACTAGCAGTACTAAGTAGTTAGTACTGCTAGCACTAAATAGTTAATACTGCTAGTCGTATAACTGTTTGATAACAGTTATTGTAAAGTTGGTTTTAAACAACTTTAACTGCTTACGTCGTCTAGACTTTGTTTTATAAACAGATCTCATTAGTCTCGTTTTGATAAACGAAAATATACAACACTACAATTCCTGCATTTGGTTCCTTGATTTATGTTTCTTGTGCCTAGAACATAAATTGCTATACTCCTTATATTATCCCGATAGAGATTTCGTGCAACCCAGGCATTGATAAGGGTCGAAATACTTTATACGGAAAGTGGATTGTTACACGATATAAGCGAGTTATCCAGGATAATCGCACTCACACACACTCAATCTTTAACACGTTCAAACACTTGAGTTCATGTCAATCTTATTCGTTTTAGCAATTTAAGAACTCTAGATAATATACAGTATTTGTTTAGACTTTCAAGAATCCAATAGTTTAGAGGATTAACTTCTGAAGCTTTTCTTGTTCAATTACTATGAAAACGTGAAAAATAATAAAATATGAAACTAAAGTGGATGAGCTAATTAAGATGAAGAGTTTTGCTTGTTAATAATAATATGTACAAAAGGTAGAAGAGATAAACGGGTGACAGACCAGCAGAAGCAGCTTGAAACCTTGTGCATATTTCGAATCACAAAGGGAGGATGAGCCTGGTTGTTGTACTTGTTGTGGACTTTGATTGAATCTGGAGAGCTGTTGTATGCAGGAAAAGGAGGCATGAGTCGTGGCTATTTTTAAGTTGATCTCTTATCGAGAATCACACCAGCTTATGCTTTTGTTCTTCATTGTTCCATTGGCACTTGTGGCTTTTTTTAAGTTAATGAAGAAAATAGGAGCATTGTGATGATTGTGCTTGCAATTTGGCAAAGATTTTTCGGTCTGTTCTATGTTTTGGTTGTGCAGGAGTATGACTAAAATTTTTGACAACTTAATAATAGGGAAAAGTGAAAATTTCGTCCTTAATGTTTCCGAAAAATTTAATAATACAAGTCTTAAGTCTTTGGCAGACTATGAATATTGAATAGTTATTGAGGAGAGTTATATTGAATACCAAAAAAAGGTTGGATACTAGGGGACTCATCCACACCATCCATCTAAAAAAAAATCAATGGTTGTGATTAAAAGCATTTAATTATTTCACCAATTTTTTAAAATTTTAAAATATCTCCTCAACAGTTAATCGTTAAGTAAAAAAAAAATTTATTTTTTACCATCACAGACGAACATTTAATTATCTTTCAATAAGAATACTCACTCTTGATTATACTTTCGACAAAAAAAAAATTTACGTTTTTTTCACACTTTTTAATCTTTTTTCCTTTTTGTTCAAAATTTTTTCAGATTTTTCACGTTTTTTATACTTTTTTCACCATTTTTTTTTTCATTTTTCAGTTTTTTCGAGGAATTTTTTTTTTTTTGTTTTTTCCGTTTTCACGTTGTTTTCACGTTTTTTTTAAGTTGTTGAAATTTGCTATAACAATAAGATCATATTGATTTAACACTAAAATTAAATATCATATTTGGCCTTAACTCCTAATATCATATATGAATAACACAATTCAATATGAATTTAACAACTATCATCATATCTGATGTAACAGTAAATCTAAATATCATTATATGATTATCATGCAAGTTTCAATGAGAAAAAGTCGAAAAATATGTGAAAAAAAACGGAAATTTTTTTTGTCGAAGTATATCAAAGTGAGAAAACGATGGGAAAACAATAAAAAGTCGTGAAAAAACCGTGAAAAAATGTGAAAAAAGAAATGTGAAGATGTGTGTGAGAGAGAAACTTGAAATATTGTTTTTCGCGCGCGAAGTATATCAAAGTGAGCATATGCTTATAGAAAGATAATTATATCTCTCGTGATGGTATATTTTTTTTCGCTTGACGATTACGGGTTTGAGCATGTGTATTAAGATTTGAAAAAAAAGGTTGAAAATGAATTTTTTGGTTTAATCTTATCCATTTAGATTAAGATGAAGATGAAGGGTGGTGTATTGGTCCCTTGGTATCACAAAAAACATTTGTATCCAAATGAACATAATCATTAGTTTATATGATTGAGAAATGCTAGATTGTTTGAGGGGATGTGTAACAGATTTGTGTGACTTGGCTAAGTTTGAAGATCTTCTTGACTAACAAATAAGATGACCGCTAGAGATCTTTCTCGCGTAAAGGACTCGCACAACCAACAAACCACCCTTCCGGTTTCAGTAGATTGCATGAAACATTTGTTTCAGTTTACTATACTATTGTGTCGTGTATGCTTCTATTGTCGTAGTGTCTGGTTTGAGACGCGATGTCAAACTTTGTTGTCACTACTCGACAGGCGGGGTGGTTCTTCCGCGCACTCATCTTTGCCCCGGCACCCTATTCTTGGAATGCTTCTCATGTTGATCCTTGTTTGTGGGTTGGTGTTGTCTGTGACCCTGCCAACCTCCAAGTAGTCACCCTCGACTTGTCAGATTCTCAAATATCAGGAGAAGTTGGACACAGTGTTATCACAATTGAAGCAATCATATCATGAATTTTAAGTTTACATCGATTTCTCTGGTCCCTACGCACACTCGCGATAGGAATATGCATCGTCTTCATTACGTGGGACTATCACTGCCCGCCACCCTCACGCAACACTCGCTCCCTGGTAAACATTCCAAACACCTCTTGGTATCTTGCTCACTTTGAAACAATTTGATCTTGGTTATAATTCACTTAACGGTTCACTCGCACGAATACATCTTTCTCCACTCGCGCACAACTTAGAGATTCTTGCACTCAGCCTTAACCGCCTCACTGGTTTATTCCATTAACGTGGAATTGCAAACCATTGCCTCCAAAAACTGTTTTTATTGAGATACAACAATTAAGTTTATGGCTCGCGTTGCCGCGCTTAGCATAAAACAATCTTGAGAAACCTTCTTATTTAGCATTCTTTTAGTGTTGCGCATAGAGGGTCAAATTTCTTTGGGCTATGTGAGACCTACCCCACAATTAGGAATGTATTTAGTATTCTTTTAACCGGTTTGTTCAGTTTCCACCTCGGTTGGGGAACTGTACAACCTTGAGCAATTTGCAAGTTGTGGGAAGGGTCTCCCCTCCCCCCCCCCTGGTACCAATACCCTCTTCTTTTGGTCTAGGTGCTCCTAATGTGATGGTCTCATTTATATATAGCGTGTTGCAAAACTTTGTCGGACTCTTCCAAGTACCATATTCAAGTGTGTGTGTGAATCGCTCTGCTGTTGCTAACGCCTCGCATTCGCATCTGCATCAACTAAGCATTATAAGGACACATTGTGTCAGGAAATATACAAGAAGAGTAGAGTTAAAATCACACTTCCCTCCCCCGATTTTTTAAGTGATACAAACGTACGTTGGACATACCATGCAAGAGCATTGCGGACTGCGCACACTCGCACTCCGGTTGTTTCTATTAGAGCGGTTTTCCATGACACGCTAATGAGCAGTCTATAGTACATTCCGCGCTAGAAGTCTTAGCCTTAAGTTCTTAATAAACAAAGTTGATTCAGGAATAAATAATGTTCTTCTTATAACAAGAAAATATATTTTATCTTAATTACTTCTTTCTCGTATTTGGTGTAGTTCTGTTTTTCTCTAAGGTTTTCATGTGTGTGTATGTGTAATCTAACAATATCGAGTTTTAAGTCCTCGCGTCAGTCTGGAGAAAAGGATTATTGCAATGACTAAATTAATTGTTCTCATGGGACTCGCTCTCGCGCGCGCATGAATTATGTTGTTTGAAAGCCCTAAAGTCTGTACTTGAATTTTTTATATTAACACATTTAATAAATAAGAAGAGGATGTTTTGAAACTTTAAAATTTTCGTAGAAACCAAACATAGAATCACTCTAAAGGGGGAGACCCTAGGTAGTATCTTTAGTGATTTGATTTTCAAAATACTCATTGGAACCTCACCTGTCAAACGGTTGGCAAACAGAGAAAGGTTTGTCAAGTTGAGCATACCGAGCTCAGTTGAAATACTACCCTATAGCGTGCAATTTCCTACCTCAGGCGGTATCGATCCTGACAAGAAGTTTTCAGGAAGGTAATGGAGACTCATCTTAGTGAGCTGACCAAAAGAAGAGGGTATGGTACCAGTTAACCGCTTCCCACAACTGCAAATTGCTCAAGGTTGGTACAGTTTCCCAACTGAGGTGGAAGACTGACAAAACCGGTAAAAGAAAGATCTAAATAATTCAATTTCTTACATCCGCCATAGCCCAAAGGAATTTGACCCTCTAAACCAACACTATTATGCATATAAATAAGTAAGGTTTTCAAGATTGTTTATGCTAAAAGGCAACGATCCAGTAAACTGATTGTTGTCAATAAACAGTTTTTGGAGCATGGTTGCATTCCCAAGTTAGATGGAATGAAACCAGTGAGGCGGTTAAGGCTGAGTGCAAGAATCTCTAAAGTGGGAATGTGAAAGATGTATTCGGGAATGGAACCGTTAAGTGAATTAGTACCAAGATTCAAATGTTTCAAAGTGAGCAAGTTACCAAGGGTGTTTGGAATGTTACCAGAAAGGGAGTTGACAGATAGGTCCAAGTATTGAAGACGAGTGCAGTTGCCTATCTGCGAGGGAATTGGACCAGAGAAATCGTTGAAACTTAAATTCAATGATTTGAGTTGCGTCAAGTGTGATATCTCTGGTCCTACTTCTCCTGATATTTGAGAATCTGACAAGTCGAGGGTGACTACTTGGAGGTTGGCAGGGTCACAGACAACACCAACCCACAAACAAGGATCAACATGAGAAAGCTTTCCAAGATGACAAATAAGGGATGGTGAAGAAGAACTCACCTAGCGTGTCGTAAGAGGGACAACAAAGTTTGACCATTCGGAAGGCTCAAACCAGATTACTACGTACTAAGAGAGCTAACGACACATAGTAGTGTATAAACATAAACAAATGTTCATCATTCTTACGGAACCGGAAGGGTGTTTGGTTGGTTGGATGTCTTACAGAGAAAGATTAAGCGGTCATCTATTTGTTAGTCAAGAAGAACTTAAACGTTAGCCAAGTCAACATTCTGTATTTTCCATGCAACAATCTAGCATTTCTCAATCATATATAACTATGATTAGTTCATTTGGATACTAAGTTTTTGTGACGATACCAGGGACCATCTCCACCCTTCTGATACTTATCTTAATCTATTGGATATGAATTAAACCAAAAATTATTTTCAAACCTTTTTTTTCAAATCTTAATATCTTCAACCAAAACAAACCAACGTTAATCGTCAATGCGAAAAAAAAATATACCATCACGATGAGGATTTAATTGATCTTCTATAGTATCCACTTTGATATCATTCGAAAAAAAAAATTTCAAGTTTTTTTCACTTTTTTCACATTTTTTCACATTTTTTCACGGTTTTTTCACTTTTTTTCACGTTTTCTCACTTTGATATACTTTTCGACAAAAAAAAATTTCCGTTTTTTTCACATTTTTTTCGACTTTTTCTCATTGAAACTTGCATGAGAATCATATATGATATTTAGATTTACTGTTAAATCATATATGATGTTAGTGTTAAATATATATTGATTGTGTTGTATGTCATATATGATTTAGTGTTATGTCATATATGATATTTAATTTTAGTGTTTAAATCTTTATGATATTAGTGTTATAAGCAAATTTCACAAGGAAAAAAAAAACGTTGGGAAAGAAAAACAACGTGGAAAAAGGAAAAAAAATAACGAAAAAAAAAAAATTCTCGAAAAAACGTGAAAAACGAAAAAAAAAAGGTGAAAAAAGTAAAAAAAACGTGAAAAATCTGAAAAAATTTGAAAAAAAGTGGGAAAAAAGATGAAAAAGATGTGAAAAAAACGTAAATTTTTTTTTTGTCGAAAGTATATCAAAGTGGATATCTATTGAAAGATAATTAAATGTTCGTCGTGATGGTATATTTTTTTTTACTTAACGATTAACTGTTTAGGAGATATTTAAATTTTAAAAAATTGGTGAAATAATTAAATGCTTTTAATCACAACCATTGATTTTTTTTTTTAGATGGATGGTGTGGATGAGTCCCCTAGTATCCAACCTTTTTTTGGTATTCAATCATAACTCACTCCTCTATAACTATTCAAATATTCCTTAGTATGGCCAAAGACTTAAGACTTGTATTATTAAAATTTTCGGAAACATTAAGGACGAAATTTTCACTTTTCCCTATTATTAAGTTGTCAAAATTTTTAGTCATACTCCTGCACAACCAAAAACATAGAACAGACCGAAAATCTTTGCCAAATATGCAACACAATCATCTCATGCTCCTTTTCTTCATCAACTTAAAAATAGCCACAGCCAATGGAACTATGAAGAACATAAACATAGCTGGTGTGATTCTCGATATGGAATCAACTTAAAAATAGCCACGTCTTCATGCCTCCTTTTTCTGATACTAATGCTCCTGATTTCTATCAAAGTCACAACAAGTACACAACCAGGCTCATCCCTCACTTTCGTGATTCCAAATATGACAGAGTTCAAGCTGCTTCTGCTGGTCTGTCACCCGTTTATCTCTTCTACCTTTTGCACATATTATTATTAACAAGCAAAACTCTTCATCTTAATTAGCTCATCCACTTTAGTGTTTGTTTTTATTATTTTTTTCACGTTTTCATAGTAATTGAACAAGAAAAGCTTCAGAAGTTAATCCTCTAAACTATTGGATTCTTGAAAGTCTAAACAAATACTGTAATAATATCTAGAGTTGCTAAATTTGTTAAAACGAATAAGATGTGACATGAACGCAAGTCCGTTTTGTAACGTGTTATAGATTGGAAGGGGAGTGTGAGTGCGATTATCCTGGATAACTCGTTATAAATTGGAATCATTTCCACTTTCCGTATAAAGTATTTCGACCCTTATCAATGCCTGGGTTGCACGAAATCTCTATCGGAATAATACAAGGAGTATAGCCCCAATTTTTTAAGTTCTAGGCACAAGAAACATCAAATCATGACAATGAAGAATTGTATGTATGTTTTCGTTATATCAAAATGAGAATAATGAATCTGTTTTATAAAACAATTTTCTTAGACGACAGTTTAAGACGTTAAAGTTGGTATAAACAAACTTTCATAAACTGTTATCAAACAGTATACGGACTGAGCAGTATTAACTATCTAGTGCTAGCAGTACTAACTACTTAGTACTGCTAGTTGAAACAACCAATACTTGTTTAGTGCTACTTTGTTACTAACTACTTAGTACTGCTTGATATAACATACAGTACTTAGTGTAGACAGTACTAACACTTGTTCGTTGTGGAAAACATCCAACTTAGTACTGCCACTTTTTAACTCAACTAGTTCTGCTATATTGACTCTCTGAATTTTGTTAGGTCGGATACATTATTAACTCTACGTGTGTGTACTCCTCACTTCCTTAATCGTATCCAAGTTATGTATGAACATCTCATTAGTCTCTAGTAAATCATCATTACACTAAATGGCCAGTTAATGACATTAAAATCACCAAAAAATCCCCCCCATTTTTAGTGTTAATCCATGACTTTACTAAAAACTATTATAAGATAAGATATATGCAATAATGTAAAAAAACACATAACAAAAACAAACAAATGCATATAAATTGAAATTGTCTGCGATTGTATTTTATCTTGTATTTACACATTCCAAATATTCGAAAATCGGGGTGTCGTAACGATTGAAACCCCGTCAATCAGTTGAATACCTGAAGATACATACAACATTCGTTACTACAACACTTCAAATGTTCATTTAACTTGCACTTTACAAGCCATGTGTCCCAATCAATTGATGAACAGAGTAGTAAGCTTAGTCCAAGCTTCTTGGAAGCGGTCTAACTTCATGTTCACATAGTAGTCCTTTAGATCTATGCCACTGCAATGCAATTTTTCAAAAAGAAGAACATTAAGAAGATAACTTCAACCTAAACCATCACTTGCAAGTTGAAACAATACCTCGGGAAGATGAAACTTGGTTCCAATCTTCTAGCTAATGAGCCTTTCACATGGAATTCAGATTCTAACGTTGTTTTGAAGGATTTGGGTATCAATAGATAGTAGATTCTTATTTGGACTTTAATCCCATCCCTTTTACTGACTTATTTACCAAGTCCCTAGCTAGACCCTTCGTCAAGTGGTCAGCTAAATTATGTTGTGTTCTGAACAACTCAATAGAAATAAACCATTCTCTGATTAGTTCTCTTACCATACTATGTCTATCACTAAGTGTCTAGAACTTCCCATTGTATATTGACTATATGCCTAAGCCATCGTGGGTGAGCACTATCACATCGGTTAGATATTGGTGCTATTGGTTCTCGGACCAAATTGGGAATCTCATGAATAAGTTTCTTAGCCACTCTGCTTCCTTACGCAGCAACCAATGCTACAAACTCAGATTCACTTATAGTAGAACTATGTGATGCTGTTTGCTCTTAGAAGGCCCATGATATGGCACCTTACTCCAAGCAAGAACACCCATCTACTTGTAGAAGATGAATCTTCAATATGATTTATCCAGCTAGCATCCGAATAGCCTTCTAACACCGAAGGATATCCAACATATGATAAACCATAATCCTTAGTACCTCTTAAGTACTTAAACACCCTCGTTATTGCTTTCCAATGCTGTCTACTTGGGTTACTAGTAAACCTAATCAATTTGACCAACAAAATAAGCCAATTTATCAGGGTCTAGTATTGTCATTTAGCATACATCAAAAACAATAGTCTTGAGTATTCAAGCTGGATCTACAGGTTTCCCTGTATTAGGCTTAAGCTTTTCTACCGGATCCATGGGAGTACTCACCGAAGAACAATCTTCACGATTAAACTTCTTGAGTATTTTCTCAATGTAGTGAGATTGTGTAATGACAATCCCCTTATTCTCACGTTTAATCTTTATACCAAGAATAATGTCCGCTTCTCCCATATCTTTCATTGAGAATCTTGACGACAAAAACTTCTTAGTTTTATCAAACTTTGATTTTGGCGCACAGTTCGAAAATCAACATGTCATCAACATATAGACAAATTATGACTCCTTTACCGGAATTATCAAATTTGCTATATACACACTTGTCAGATTGGTTTAAATGAAAACCACTTGACAACACAACCTCATCAAACTTTTGATGCCACTGCTTAGGTGCTTGTTTCAGCCCATACAATGACTTAACTAGCTTACACACCTTATGCTCATTACCAGGCATAACAAATCCTTCCGGTTGCTTCATATACACTTCTTCATCCAAATCACCATTTAAAAATGCTGTTTTGACATCCATTTGATGGATCACTAGATTGTGAATAGCTTTTAAAGCTAACAACAATCTAATAGTAGTGATCACGAGCTCAGCAACTGGTGCATAAGTAATCAAACGTAATCGATCCCTACCTTTTGGTCTAAGCTTGGGATTACCAATCGAGCTTGAATTTGCTTATTGTTCCATCAAACTTTTCATCTTTCTTTTGAAGATCCATTTTGCCAACCTAGAGGTTTGCAACCTGGGGGTAAATCAGATAGAACCCATGCCTTTTTTATCTATTATTTTCCATAATAGAACCAATCTCATCATCAATTGCTTCTTTCCAGAAAGCAGCATCCCGAGATTGCATAGCTTCATTATAGGTTCTAGGATCTTCCTCACATACTATTGCAAATATGGTATTGTGATCCAACTTGATATCTCGATCCCTCAAAACTATATATAGTGAAAATCAGAACCATATGATTTTGCTTTCCTTACGCTCTTTTACCTCTTCGAGGCTCGGGTGTTTCTCTTGGGTCATCATCAGATTGATCATCCCTTTGAGATTCTTCCAAATCTGGTATAATGTCCTTTGGTCTAGGTATTGAAGAGAAACAGTTCTCATCAAATATTGCATCTCTTGATTTTATAATTGAGTTAATAGAAACAGAGTCATTAGGTTTAATAACATAAAACCTATATGCTCTGGATGCTCTTTGCATATCAACAAAGATGCATCAATCCCTTTATCACCCAAAGTGTTCCGTTTCAGGGTCCGTAAGCCTTACTACGGCCCTACAACCCCAAACTCGCAAATATGGGGACCTAGTTGGGTCGTTTTCTTATACCAAAGTTCATATGGGGTAGTCTTGTTCCTTTTATTAGGAACTCTATTTAACAAATAACAAGTCGTTAACATGGCATCTCCCCAGAACCCTCACTCGGACCTGAGTAAGAAACTGGAATTAAACCAATTTCCTTAGAGCTTCTATTTTTCCTTTCAGCAACACCATTTTGTTGTGGTGTGTAAGGAGCTGTAGTTTCATGAATGATTCCTACAGATTGGAAAAATATAGGATCATAATATTCACCACCTCTATCTGTGAGTAAGATTTTAACTAAGTCATTTTGTTCAATTCAACTTCTGTTTTTAATTTCTAAATTTATCAAGGGCTCTTCCTTAGCATGTAGCAGGTAAACATAGCAAAACATTGAGGCTTAATCTATATAAGTTATGTCATTTTTTTTTTTGCCCAAAGATGGTGTAGCATGAAAATCACACAAATCACTATGTATCAATTCAAGTATGACAGATTTCCTTGTTATACTTTTAAATGGTTGCCTAGTGATTTTCGTTAACATACAAGTAGTACATTTTTCAGATTTTCATCAATAGCAGGAATTAAATCATCTTTAGACATTTCAAGCATTCTTTTATAGTGCACATGTCCTAAACGAGCATGCCATAAAGTGGAATTAACAACAGTAGAGGAAGACATATAAACAGAATCTGAATCATCAGGAACTTTATTCAAGTTCAACATAAACATACCATTGTCTTATATTAAACCAAAATCCTACAAATACACCACACTTCGATAAGATATACTTATCGGATTCATAAAACTGGTTTGTATCCACAACTTATTCAACACAGGACCAGACACTATGTTCTTACGAAGGGGGGTTTGGTACATACAACACCTTTAAACAAAGTTACAATGTTTTCCAGAACTAATAATTCTAATGCTACGCTTCCTTTTCCATGTATAGGAGCAAAGTGTTCATCACCCATGTAAAGTACAGATCCGTCTTCCACTGGTTCGAAAGTCTTAAACCAACAACGATCTTTACATACATGAGTTGTAGCACCAGAATCTATCCACCACGCAATTGCATCAACCTGCACATAAAATGCTTCAGAAATTAGTGAAACAGAATATTTGACTAAATTCTGACCTTGGTCTTGGGATTGGTCCTTAGACCCTTTTCCCGAACCACCAGCATTTGCGTTATTCTTTTTACCACTACGGCAATCCCTTTTGAAGTGACCAGTCTTGCCACACTTCCAACATTCCAACTTTGGTTTCTTGTTGGAACTAGAACCACTGTTGTTCTCATTGGATCGCTTTTTACCTTTGTTTTGTTTGTTGTGTTTGTTCTTACCCTCTTCTGTCATGTTAACAGAGGGACCACCAACTTCCTTACCCTTGCCCTTGTCACTGTCATGCGCCCTTAGAGACTCCTCTATGCGCAAGTGACTACCAAGTTGGACCAAAGACAAGATCATCTTTCACAGTTTCAAAGGTATGGTTAAATTCCTTCAGAAGGTGGCAACTTATCAATTATAATTTGAAACAGAAATGGATCATCCATTTTTAATCCATGTTGTGTATATGTCCAAGGATCTTATAGAGTTCATTGTATGTTCATGGACAGGTCTAGTATCGTACATTTTGTAATTATTTAAAATTATTACAAGGAATTCTACTTGTAGAATCCTCCTGCACCATGTACTGGATTCAAGGGATATCCAAATCCTTTGCAGTATTTACATTGTAAATACATCAAAAGAGAATCTGACATTAACATTCAATATATGACCCTGCATAATGTAGTCATCATTCTACCCATTTGCCCTTATCCTTATTGCTTCTACTGTTGCATCTTCTAACAATTCCGGCATCGGTGTTGTCAACACATAAACCACTTTCAACGTAGTCAACAAGAAATGCATCTTTTTCTGTCATCGCCTAAAGTCATGCCCCTCAAATGTATCTAGTTTCCCAAAATTCGTAGTCATCTCCTTCACCGTATTTCCAGCCATGATCACAACAAATACTTTATACGTTTTGTTTATAGATTGGGTGTGGTTGAGCGTCTTGTGAATTATCATGGATAACTCGCTTTATATCGTTTGTAACAATCCATCTTTCCTGTATAATGTATTCGACCCTTATCAATGCCTGGGTTGCACGAAATCTCTATCGGGATAATATAAGGAGTATAGCAATTTATGTTCTAGGCACAAGAAACATAAATCAAGAACAATGAAGGAATTGTATGTATTTTTCGTTATATCAAAATGAGACTAAAATCTGTTTATTAAACAAATTTCTAGACGACAGTTATGCAGTTTTAGTTGGTTTAAACCTCAACTTTCATAACTGTTATCTAACTGTTAATTACGACTAGCACGTATAATATTTAGTGCTTGCAGTACTAACTTACTTAGTACATGCTAGTTTGAAATAAAACCAATATAAGTATTTGTGCTACAGTACTAACTACTTAGTACTGTTGATTATAAACAACAGTTACTTAGTGCTAGCAGTACTAACAACTTAGTACTGCTAGTGGAAAACAACCAACTTAGTACTGCCCTTTATAACAACTTAGTACTGCTATATTGTCTTGAATTTTGTCTAGGTCGATACATATAACTCAAACGGTGTGTACTCCAAACTTCCCTAAACTCGTATCCAAGTTAAGTATGAAATCTCTTTAGTCTCTAGTAAATCTATCATTTACCTAAAATGGCCGTTAATGACACTAAAATAACCAACAAACGTTACATATACGAGGACGATGTTTAGGTATTAAAGTGGTTGGCTTGTTTTTGGCAGCTATTTGGTGATTATAGGACCCCAGAGATCATCACAGGAGATTTTGTTAGTGGACATTGGCACATGGCTCTTGTTCCATACTATCTATGGCTACCGCTTTTCTCGCCCTATTGAAAATCCATACTTCATTCGAGTATCACAAAACTCATCCTCTCAAGCACAACCCATAGCAGCCCTCATCAAGTCCTTTACTTGGAAAGAGGTGGTCTTTATTTACCAAGACGGTGATTTTGGGAGTGGCTTCATTCCCTGTTTGTCTCAGGCATTGCTTAATGTCGGTGTCCATATCAAACATCGGGGACTCCCATTCACGAAACTACTCCTAGTATTTGAAAGCTGATACGTGTTATGTAATTACATTATGTAGGTGCCTCCATATATGTATAGCATTATTAGCAGTTGAACACTGACGACGATGGTTCTATTAGTGATATAACGTTTGGTCCTTAATGCATGTTTTGTACCTCCCTAGCTAGACATATATCATCAATCGATCGGTCCTTAACTAAACAACCAAATATCTATGTATCTCAAGTAATTATTATGCATGTGTATGAGTGAGGGACGACATATATGGTTATGTGGAAGAGAATGAGTATCCATGGCCTACATTAATGGTTTGGGTGCTACTAGAGGGACCTCCCTTTGCCCACATGTTTTGTATTTTTCACCCTTTTCAACCTTATTTTGTCTTTCTGTTTATCGTATAACACAATTTTTTTATCAGTTTATATTCTGTATTTTTTGTCAATTTAATACTTTTGACTTGTTAAACTTTATAATTTTTATTTCGCATTTTCAGTTTCATAGTTTTATTAATATAAACAAATTATATAAAAAATAGAAAAATACAAAACAAGATAGATGGTAGTACAAATTAAACTTTTTTGAAGGGGTCTTTCATAAGTATCTTTAATGGTTTATGAGATGTGGTGAAACCCTAGAAGTAAAGTTCATCAGGTGCTTTTTTATATAAATGAAAAATTAGAATTTATAACGCAAATTGTTTGAGACACTCGTTTTTTTTTTTTTTTTTTTTGTTTAACCATTGTTTGTCGACCTTTTGGCCCGACTATCCAAGAGTTTTAAATCACCGTTCACACAGACTCAAACTAGGTAAAGCCCTCCCTTTTCAGGAGGTTTGGGAACACGTTCATTTCCAATAAAATTAGTGTTTTTAGAAAAAAAATCTACCTCCATGTTGGATAAACCCATTAGGTTGCCGTGCACCCAGGGAACCCATTGTCTGCTCGTGTTTATAAGGTAAGTAATTCAATTATACGAGAGCGGTTGACGAGCTTCCTTGTGCTGAAAGAAACAAACTCATTGTGCATCTTTATACTATAGGGACTAATTGTGTCAACTTATGATTCTTGTTTACACTAACCTACTAATGTTTGGTTTGGTTTAGCAAGTTTTGTTATTACATGGGTCAAAGTGGAACTTTGGGTTATAAATACTCATACCCCGACTCTAGGGTTATAGTTGTTCATTCAATCTTTTCATATACTCTCTCATTCTCTCTAGTTTGTAAAAAGATCTCTTGATTTTTAGTTTACATCTTGTAATCGTTGTATTGTGATTAGTATGTTTATTGTGTGAGTTTTATATTTTCTTAGTAACATCCGTGTTGAGGATTACTCTTTTCTTGTGTATTTGTACCGGATAACACATATTTGAGAAGTACTATTCTACTTTATCTTTTAATAAAAATAAAGGGGTGGATGGTTGAGTTAGAAATTTGGTTGTTATTTTTTACATGGTATTAGTGCTTTTGGTTAGAGCTCTTGATTAGGGTTTGAAATTTTTTTGGAGCTTTTCTGATTTTGTGATAGATCTTGAGTTCTTGTTGGCGGTTCTTTCTCTTAAACATTGTTTTAAAAAATATTTTTTTGTTTTTTTTTTCAAATGTGTTTTTTTTATTTAGGTTTGTCTTGAAAACCCTAATTGGTTTGATTCTATAGGTAAATCTGCTTGTCAGTTAGTGATTCTTGAAAGTTAGGGTTTGTTTCTTGAAAACTCTAATTTTGTGATTTAGGGGTTTTATCTCTGGATTGATTCTTGGTTGATTGTTTGATCGTTGGGTTCACAATTGACTCTTGACTAAGTGAATCAAGAGTAATTTTGGTGTTTACTCTTTCGCAGGTTGTGTTCTTGGAGATTGCGTACTCTGTAACATCTCTCACGCTCTATCTTTACTTTTTCTTGTTTATATTTCAATTTAGATTTCTTGAGGATAGGTTGAGGTCAATATTGAGAAGTTGTTGTGGTTTTGGATGGGTGGTTTACTTGTGTTTGTGGTGTATAGGTGGTTTAATTGCTTCTTTCTTTCTTTACTACTCCCCCCGTTCCAAAATTATTGTTCACAGACAAAAAATATACAGTTTAAGAAAAATGCAGTATTTAATGCTTTGGTTTCTGCGAAATAAAAAGACAGTTTTTACCCATTTGATAATTTATTATGTTTTTTTTATCTTTGTGGAATATTAATTTTTGATTACAAGGGGATATGGTAAATTTTAAGACAATAATCAAACTATTATTTTAGGTGTGGACAATTATTTTTAAACATATTAAAAAAGAAGATAGACAATAATTTTAGGATGGGAGTTAGTAGTAAATTATGTTCATTGACCTACCACTTGAGTGGTAAGGAATCCTCATAACTACGAATTGATTAGTTGTTTCTTGTTGGTAATCTTTTACATTTGCAAACTAATGATAATAGTAGTGGTTCTTTGATCAATGTCAAACTTACTGGTTCTGAAAATTACAAAGTATGAGCTACTGCTATGAAAATTGCTTTACAAGCTAGAAATAAAATGAAATTGTTGATGATTCTTGTGTTAAATTTGCTTATGTGACTAGCGTTGTTAAGTAGTATATATGAGGATTTATATCTAAGTCAAGTATATTCTGAAAATGCTACAGAAGTCTAAAAAGAATTAAAAGAAACATATGATAAGTTGGATGGGTCTATATTGTTTCGTCTTATGCAGATAATTCATTTTTTCAAACAAAATGGCCTGCATGTTTTTAAGTGTCATTATAAACTTAACTCTTTGTGGAAAGAGTTTGACATTCTTACAAAGTTGTCACCTTGTACTTGTGACTAGGATAGGAAACATAGTCACTTAATGAAACTTATGAGATTTAGTACAACCCTCCGAGCCTATCCTTTTTCACGGTTCTCGTAATTTTCTGGTGGATTCCAGATCATTAATGAAGAGCATTGTTCACTCTTAAACCAATCGTTACACCCAAATCGCCTTAGCCCACCTTCAATGTACTCATTTTTAGTACATTATTGTGTTTAACCCAAGTTAAGTATTTGAGTACACAGTTGCTAAGTCCTTATACTTGTAAATACAGTTTTGAGACGATTGGGATTCATGGTAGTATTTATTTCGCAGAAGAATAGGGAAGAAAAGTTAAATCAATACCCTCATATGTTTGTCAAATGAGCTCCATGTTATTTTGATCCACCTCAAATCGGGTCATTGGTTAGATTGTAAATATATAGCATGTAAAAGCTTAAGTGTAGGGGTACATATTATAAACCCCGTGTGATGTATTATGTTAATAAAAAATAGAAAAAAAAAATAAAGAGATTGATGTAGAGTTGTGTAGAGTTTGTATATCTTCGTCCGAGTCTTGGCTTAGCAACCAAACCAGCGTGTATTCGTGTAAATAATTAGCTAACCTTTCCACTCCAAATTCACCCAAAGCCACCCAAATGTATCTCATCCGTTTCCGTTTCCATTATATGTTATCTTACACCTACACCCCACAACCCTTTAAAAGACCTCTTAGATAGTAATGAATAATGCTTGCGCCTAGCGGTGGAGGTTTGATCATTTACCAAGCCTATGGTAATTTATATGCTATGACAGGTAATAAGTGTTGATTTTCAGTTTCCCCCTTATGTTATAATTTATTATACACCCGAGTGAAAGAGAGAATCCCAAACACTTATGTGAGGTGCTAGTGTATACTTTCCGTGCTGTTAATTACGAGGTCTAGAAGGTTGTGTTGTAAAATACTTTTAAAGAGTAGGTAAAATGACCCCTCATATTGTTATTGTCTAGGTAGAAAAGCCCATTTGCTTGAGGACAAGCAAATCCCAAGTGTAGGGGTATTTGATGAGGTGTCATTTTATACACTTTTTCGGGGTCGTTTAACCCCCTAAATCATGCATTTATGCCCAAAATAGGTACTTAATCGTTCCTTTTCAGGTATTTCTCATTTGGAAGGCTTTTGGAAGAATTACACGTGACTTGGACTCATTTGGAGAAGAAACGGACAAGACTACGGACCTACATCAACACTGCTCAAGAATTTCTCTACAGTGGCTGGAGACGGCGTCACATATACAACGTGACGCCGTCACCACGAAGATCAAGACGGCGTCACAAGATTCCACGACGGCGTCAGAGCATACAACCCCGCCCATTATCTAGAATATTCTCTTTCATGACGGCGTCACGATTAAAACGCGACGCCGTCGCAGCGATTTTCCTATATATACAAACCCGAATTTAAGGTTTTAAGTGTGTAACTTTAGAATAAAAAGAGGGTACGAACCCTAGTTCGTTTAGCAGCTGTTAGGGATGAATTTAGGGCCTAAAACCCCTATTGTACTTCCTACAACTCATGTTTTAATCAAGTAAGGTTTACTTAATCATTCAATATGTCTATGTGTTGTTTGATTCATCTATGTTCTTGCTTTATCTTTAACATGCTTGGCTAAACCTCCTATTGTGTTTATTTTTGATTGTATGAAACCTAGAATGTAGATCTTAGTGGTGTTGCTTCTTGTGATGGATGTGCATGTTAGGTCTTAGAAAACCAGCTTTTGTCTGTATCGCTGTTGATATGTCTAGGGAAACATGATTGTGTAGAAAGGATACCATCGGGTAACAGTCTTCATACTACCTTGCCCCCTAATATGGTTGATCTATTTTTAATATATTTCACATGCACTTAGTGTACTCCTAGGGGCCATGTAATAGTCTTCATACTACCTTACGTGTGTGTTTCTCTAGCCTCTAGGCGGATTTACAATGTAGACGGCGGTTTCCGTGTAAATCTTTCATAACTATAGGAAAAATTTACACAGATGCATCACATAAGGGTTACAAAGCAACAACAATATAGAAGCCAATCTAGGTAGTAAAACAATGATTAAATAAACACAATATTTTTTATTATATTGTTATCATTACTGGATTTAGATTTATATTTAGTTTCATAGCCTTTAAACCAAACCACCGTCACAGAATATATGAATTACTTCTTTCCATAAAAATAATCTTCTTTCAACCTTTAGAATTCTGTTAGACTGTGATCAAGCCTTCCCAACCTATTTCCCCAAGGAGAAAGAAACACCCCCAGTCTTGCCTATACTACCTACTACAACATAGTGCTCTTGCCTAGTGAGTTGATAAAACTTCGTGTAGAAGTCCATAACATCGACCGCATCAAGTTTTGTGGTGTAGCCGCTTTGGGAATAGTAGGTCTGAAAATAGTTTGCTTAGTTCTACTTTGCTTGATCCTTTAAGTGAGGAAATTAATTTTCGCATATTAGCAGTCTTGTAGTTGTATCTTTTTCTTTGTGCTATTTGGTTTCGTAACCCATTCTCGTCAACACCGCGTGGGAGCGATAATCCTAGCCATACACTTAGGAGACTACTCCTAAAACAAGTCATAGGAGCTATAGAATACCATTGAGCTCCCCGTATGAAACAACGTGGTACTCTTTTGGATCCACACCATCCGGTTAGGTTGCAAAATGGATGCTCTTTACCACGACCTTCGGGTTTGAGGATCCAAATCAACACCTCAAGGATTTCCTTTAACTTGGGGACTCACTTGACCTTGATGGTGAAAATAGAGAAAGAACGCGCCTGCGTTTATTTCAATTTTCCCTACACGATCAAGCTAGCAATTGGCTTGAACGCCTTCCAGCAGGATCCATCACCACATGGGAGGATCTTACTACCCGATTCCTTGCTCAATTCTTTCCACCGGGAAGGACCGCAAAACTCCGCAACGATATCCTGATGTTCCAACAACATCATGGAGAATCTCTATCCGAAGCATGGACTCGTTTTAAGGACTTACTCCAAAAAGTCCCTCATCATGGCATCGATCGTTGGCTTCAAATCCAAATTTTTTATGATCATGTCTCCTTTCATCTTAAGTGCGAGATTGACCGCGCTGCCGGCGGCAAACTCCGCAATAAGAACACCGACGAATCTTGGGAAATCATTGAGAACCTCGCCCTCTACGACCATGAAGGATGGGATGAAACAAAAGAATTCGTCAAACCGGTCAAGGCCATTTCTACACCTCAAGGCATCTCGAAAACACCTGACCGGAGACTTCTCGAGCTCGAAGACCAGATTAACTTCCTACTAAAAGGGTCACGACCAACGCCCACATCGAGCTCAGCACACACCCCTCAAGCTTATGTTAATGCAGTCCATCTGAACTCCCGTCCGCAAAATCAAAATGAACCACCAAAACTGAACACTTTCACTTTTTGTGAACGTACAGGTCCAATTCCTCAACCACAAACATTAGGAACTACTTTCGAGGCTCAAGTAAAGGATTACATGGCTGCGCACACCGAAAGAATGGAAAGATTTAAGATGCATTTTTTAAGTAGCCGCGAGATAAATCAACGGTAGGATACTACATAAAGTTCAGACGTCTCAAGGAACTTCACGACCAGCCAGAACCCCTGAGAAAATTATAGATAAGGTAAGATTCCAAACTCCCCATCACTAAGAATGAGAACTCTATCTCACAAACGACAGGGGAAAAAGTAAAGGGTAACAAAATGTAGGAGACACCCGACAACACTGAGCCAGTCCAGCGAAACAAAAACAAAAAATCTAGTAAGAGGAGGTCGAGGCAATGAATGGAGATGAGAATGGGCCGGAAATAAGTTAATCAAACACATAGAAAATGATAGAGCAGTAGAAGCATCAGGGTCCAGCGTGTCGCTTAATTACTTGAAGCATAAATCAATGAAAAGCATAGCAAAGACAGTATAAAACAACAGATTCAATAACTCTCTGTCAGGAACCTGAGTTGGAAAGAAAAAGGGGAAGGCATATAAAGTATTACTTGGGGGACCTGTTTATGAAGCGATTCTCAAGAAAAAGATAACAAAAAAGGAGTAAATCGGAGGGAATTTTGAAATACCTTGCAGCATAGGGGACGTTAAGCACATGAACGCCCTCATCGATAAAGGGTCCGATGTGAACGTTATGCCCTACTCCACCTACATGAGACTTACCGATGAAAGGCCTGCTGAGACAGACATTAGACTATCACTAGCTAGCCACTCATATATTTACCCCTTAGGAATTGCTGAGGATGTGTTAGTAGAGGTCGCTGAACATGTATTCCCCGTAGACTTTGTGATTTTGGATATCAAAGAAAACGAAAAGAGGCCCTTCATCTTAGGAACACCATTCCTGACAACAGCCAAGGCCACAATTAAGTTTGATACAGGCACCATAACTCTAAGGTCAGGAAAAAGTAAGGTAAGTTTCCATAAGATATCTGATTCCTCCTGTATTACCAACAAAGGAGTTAAGAACGACATAGAGCCTATAGCCCCTATCATGACTGTAAATAGGCTAGTGCTAGAATGGGAAGAAAGAATAAAACTCCACCTTAAGACGGAGATGCTAGTTCGAACCATGGAAGAGCAACAACTTCAAAAATAAAACAACCTGCTCACTATTAAAATAGAAGGAGGAATGGATATGAAGGAGAAGTCACTAAGGAAGTAATGACTTCGGAGTCTAGCACAAGAACATTGTTATAAGAAAATGCGCTTCTTGTGAGGCAACCTAACTACTTTTTTCCCTGCAATTAGGAGTAGACATGTGTGTTTTAATTCATTAAAGTTTGTTTTAATTATGTTTGAACTAATTTGTAATCAAGCTTGTTTGGTTTGTCTTTAACCTCGTCTAAATTTCAATACAACAGCGTATTTTTGCAAATAATAAGTTATAAGGGGAATTTAATCCATCTTTTGAACAATTTCAAGCATGTTAAATAATTTATTTAGATAAAATCCGAGTACAGTCTTCGAGCATATGATTGAAAATTGTAAAATCTCAGGTTTTTAATGCAGCTATATGTATACAATTAACTTAAAGAATCAAGGCAAGGAAATTTTACATCCAATAAACCAAGAATTTTGTTTTCACATGAGTCGTTGGAGATGCATCATAATTACCACCGACGCCATTACCACACACCTGTGACGGGGGTTCCACAACAACCCTGACCGGCCGTCATAATGGCCCAAGTCCAGAAAACTCCGAATTTTATAATAATTTTCGAAAAAAAACCATTCGCAACATTTAAAAAATAGTTATTCATCCCTGATTGTAAACCTGCAAAACCTAATGAGTTTAACAATTCTCTCATCCTCATCTATCGTGTCAAACCGAAAATTCACATTGTATATATTTCTAATGCACATATTATGCTCTGTATACAGTTGTCTTTGTCTTTGTAATGTACAGGTTAAATTGATTGAGAAGAAGCTATGGAAAGTTCTTAGTAAGTTCAATTGGATGATTCTTGTAGTATGACTTTAACCAGTTAATCACAAGGTTTTCTCTCCATTATTGAGCAACCCAGGAGATGTAATATTTATTCTTATTCTTATTATTCTTTCCCTTTATTCGTTCGTACGGGTACTTCTAGAGAACATTGGGGACAATGTTCAACTTAAGTTGTATGGGGGGGAAAATAAGCCTTAGAAACTATTCTTCCATTTGTCATTTGCTTTGTTCCTTAAAATGATGGGTAATAGTAACGAACATAGCATACGAGGTTGGATTTAATACCCAAATTTAATATTATTTATGACACATACCGACGAAAACCGAGTATTATTAGCGTCTCATGGATAGAAAATTATATTACTAGCACAAAAACCCTTAAATTCCACCCCAAAAATGTGAGGTTTGCCTTTAGATAATTATGACTTTAGCTTGTATGCAGGTTAAGTAGTGACAATCTGTGTGTCAATTACCGTTGTTACGGATGTGTATGCGTGGATTGGTTCACCTTTTTCTGGTATAATAAGTATCGGTTTACTATAAGGATTTTGAGAGTGTACCGGTAGCATATTAAATTCTAGAACTTGTTTATATTTTCATCCTGAGTACCACATAAAGTAAGAAATAGATTTGCTTGAAAAGAGCATTAGATTTAACCCATGTGTTTAAACCTTTAATTGTTATGATGGTCACACCGAATCAATATTAACTGTCCACCACCCTTGCCAATGAACTCATTTAATAAGTGCAGGAAACCCCTAGTACTACCCTCTACCTGTCATTTATCACGATTTTTCTTGTAATTTTTCTATTGGATTCCCCAGATAATTAATGAAGAGCAATCAACCACCCTTTAAACAATCGTTACACCCAAAAAGCCTTAGCCTACCTTGTATGTACTCACTTTTAGTACATTATTGTTATGATAACCCAAGTTAATTAGATTTGAGTTACACGGTATTCTAAGTCCCTTACCAAGTAAATACAGTTTTGGGACGATAGGTATTCAGGGTAGTAATTATTTACATGAAGAATAAGAAGGGAAAAAGTTAAGTCAATACCCCCATATGTTTGTCAAATGATCTCCATGTTATTTTGATCCACCTCAATACGGGTCATTAGTTAGATTGTAAATATTAAGCATGTAAAAGCTCAAGTGTAGGGGTACATATTATAATCCCTATGTGATGTATTATGTTATTCAATAAAATAAGAAAAGAAAAAGAAAGAAATTGATGTAGAGTTGTGTAGATATTGTATATCTTCATCCGAGTCTTGGCTTAGCAACCATACCAAAGTGTATTCGTGTAAATAATTAGCTAACCCTTCCACTCCAAATTCACCCAAAGCCACATAAATGTATTCCATCCATTTCCGTTTCCTTTATATGTTATCTTACAACTACATCCCACAACCCTTTAAAAGACGTCTTAGATAGTATACTTGCACCTAGTGGTTGAGAGGTTTTGATCTTAACCAACCCTATGTAATTTATATGCCTATGACATGTAATAGTGTTGCATTATTCTGTTTCCCCCAATATGATATAATTTATTATACACTCGAGTGAAAAAGAGAATCCCAAACACTTATGTGAGGTGCTAGTATATACTTTCCGTGCTTTTAATTACGAGGTCTAGAAGGTTGTGTTGTAAAATATTTTTAAAGAGTAGGTAAAATGACCCCTCATATTGTTATTGTTTAGGTAGAAAAGCCCATTTACTTAAGGACAAGTAAATCCCAAGTGTAAGGGTATTTGATGAGGTGTCATTTTATACACTTTTTTAGGGTCGTTTAACCTCCTAAATCGTGTGTTTATGCCCAAAATAGGTACTTAATCGTTCCTTTTTAGGTATTTTGCATTTGGAAGAATTACACGTGACTTGGGCTCATTTGGAGAAGAAACAGACAAGACTACGAACCTACACCAACATTGCTCAAGAATTTCTCTACAGTGGCTAATATGGCATCACACTATAACATATAACGTCGTCATAAGCGAAGACTAAAGACGAGTCCACTAGATCTCCACACGGCGTCCAGATACATCGACCTAGCCCATTATCTAGAATATTTCTCACTTTACCATGACGGCGTTCACGATTAAAACACGATGCCGATTGCAGCGATTTTTCCTATATATACAAATGAAATTAGGGTTTTTGAGTGTTAACCTTAGAATAAAAAGAGGGTAACGAATCCTATTTAGTTTTTAGTAGCAGTTATTGATAAATTTTAGGGCCTAAAAACCCTATTGTAATTCCTCCAACTCATGTTTTAATCAAGTTAAGGTTAACTTTATCAATCAATATGATCTTGATAGTGTAGATTATTTTATTGTTCTTGCTTTGATCTTTAAAACATACTTGGCATCAACCAACCTATTGTGTTTATTTACTATTATAAGAAACCTAAAGAAGTATAACTTAGTGGGATGCTTCTTGTGATGGATGTGCATGTTAGGTCTTAGAAAACTAGCTTTTATCTGCATCGTTGTTGATATGTCTAGGAAAACATGATTGTGTAGAAAGGATATCATTGGGTAAAAGTCTTCATACTACCTTGCCCCCTAATATGGTTGATCCACTCTTAATATATTTCACATGCACTTAGTGTACTCCTAGGGGCCTTGTAATAGTCTTTATACTACATTACTTGTGCTTTCCTCTAGCGGAATACTAAGTAGATGGTGGGTTCGTGTAATTCGTTCATGACTTAGGAAATAATTACACATATCATCACAAGGGTGACAAAGCAACAACACCAGGAGAAGCAATCTAGGGAGTAATACATGTATTAAATAAACACAGTCTTTTATCCTATTGTTATCACTGTTAGCGTAGTCGTCATTTACTTTAATAGCTAAAACCAAACCACCTCTCAAATATATGATTTACTTGCTTTCCATAAAACATAAAAACACAAAGATAATATTATTTCAACCTTTAAAATTATGTTAGACCGTGATCAAGCCTTCCCAAACTATTCCCTAAGTAAACGATAACAACCCCCCGAGTCTTGCCTATACTACTACTACAATGATTAGGTGTTTTACCTAAGGAGTTGTAAAACTTCGTGTAGAAGTCCTATGACGACCACGTCACAGACGCAGCAACCTGCTGCCTCTCTGGTCCCAGAGCTACCCAAGCCTAAGTATCGTCAAGCTCCATACAGATCTGCAGCCTTACCAACTCAGCCATATCAATCATAGGGAGGTCTCGGACAATCACCGTCAATCCCCGGATTCTCTCCTCAGTAAGCAGCCTAAAGTGCCTAGCCCGGACAAGCAACAAACTATCCTCCAGATATCATCACCTCGCGCTTCCTCCCCAAAGCAAACTGTAGGTTCCCGATTAACACTTCCACTTCATAACACGACTCGAAACAAGAAAGGAGAAAGAGAGATGATTAGTTTAGAGAGAGAGAAGAGAGAGTTGAGCGAGAAAAGAGAGAAATTAGATTTAGATAAAATGAAAAACTAGATATTATGAGAATTAGATATTTTCATATGGAAAATATATATATATATATATATCCCTACGACGCGTGGGATATTTAACTAGGACCCGGGCTCGGGTTTTGTTTGGGATTAAACCCGAAACATATACAATATTAGATTAACTATCGAGCCCGATTCCCGATATTATTTTATTACAACATTAACTAATTAAAGACCGAAGCTCCATCGTAGAGTGACCGAGCTTCCTTGTTCGACTCAATAAATTAAGGCTAACAATCTCCCCCGAAGTGAGGTCTTAAACACGGGAACGAGCTTCCTTTATTGACTCAATAAAATTGAGGCTAACAATCTCCCCCGAAGTGAGTTCATTGATGACACTCCTTCATGAGGAATCAATTGAGATTGCTTTTTGTCGTTTTAAGCTCGAGTGTTTTCTGTCTTGTCTCTTTGATATTTTGTTGTAGCATTTGTTTCCTGTCATGCTTTGCGATTCTCCGACTTTGAAGCCTTTGGTGTCATTGTTCCCTTTAATCGTCCCCTTTGTGCCATCTGCGATCCTTGTATCTTTGACCAACATGCTCATACTTTTGCATTATCTTGAAGCTTTAATCAAGAGTTAGCGAAGTCTTTGTCTTTCAATCTGAGCTTTCTAATAAGTATGTCTGTCTGTGATTGAGATTTGAATGGGATTGAGTTGCCGTTACCAACCGTTTGACTGCAGTTTACGTTATATAAACGATAAAATTGATTTGAACATCAATCGCCTGTCCATCATTAAAGAGTTTTTGTAACACATCGAGAGTCCCATGTTTTTATCAAAATTCATCACCGTCAATTCATTACTAGACCAAATCGATATCCATTGTCACAAGTGTTGATTCATATCGAATCTCGCAAGTCACCTAGCCGCTGTGCTGTTTTGATGATGACACTGGAAGGATTTTCCATTCTCATTAGTGAAAACTAAAAGAAGTATCACTCTGAAAGTTCTGGATAAATATCATAATGATGATTACGTATGACTCACTTGAAACAGCTTGTGAACTGATGATGTTCAACAAGTGTTTTAAAATGGAATGTGTCCCTAACGAGATTTTTGATTGAATCTCCTTGGCCTAGACCTCGATTAGTGCATTTTGGGTTTAGTTACTCGGAGGCTGGAGCAGATTGCCATCTATTCAATATCAACAATCTCGGATGATATCAATAGATAACGTGTGTATCCGTGATAAATGAGACAAGTTTCTGTTAAGAGAAACCCGAATGGTTGGGAGGGTTTGCCTTGCATCACTGGTCCATGATGTCGTTTTCAATGCCATACCCACCCCCCCCCCCCCCCCCCAACCCCACCCACCCCCCCCCCCCACCACGCCCACCTCCCCTGCAATCAACTTGTGATTCCTACAGCATATGTATTGACCCGTTTTCTGCCATTAATTTGTGTGGAGCTTCTTTCTTTTAGAACCCTTTATCCATAGCATTTCTTTTTCATTCTTCAACGCCTTCAATGCTTACCAAGACGTCATTACTAACACCTTGTTATGATTGTTCTAGTGTTAGCTCAATCTTAGTCGGCATTATTCCCATATACATTCATCTCCAATCATACCTAAGGACTGCTATTTCTAACTTTGGATTATCCTTGGGTAGATCCTACCAGTTTTGGTTGGATAAGTATTGATTTCCTAACCTAACCACCTTTGAACTTCATAATCATCGTGAAATTAAGAATTGTTGTTGATTATAAATCGAACCATAAAACCTTTTTTCTAACTGTTCAGCACATTGGTGTCGATTAGATCATATTTAAATACATTTTCTCCACTTATTTTTAAAAAAAACTCTTAGTTTTTTGAAATCCTTGTGATTAAAATATGACCTTGAAAAATCTGTGGGAGAAAAATATGATTACATGAATTGATTAGAACATTTAGGGGGGGGGGTGATAATGTTTTGAATACATAAAAATTGTCGTTGTTGATGTATCCAAAAACATTAAAACTTTATTTTTCAAAAAACCTCCCTCTCAAATATGTACCAATTGAGAATTGTTTGTCTTTTTGAAAACACTGAGAGTGGATGGATTTGAACACACAATTTTGAAAGATTATGAATTGTCATCGAGAAATTCTTGAAAAATTATGTTCAACTTTTTGAAAAACCAAATGTTAGAGGACTTCTCTTCTAACGCTAAGGGTAAGCGCACTGAAACGTACACTATCCTTTTTCTTGAGCTAAAAACATTGAATGTCTTGTAAGAACAGCTCAAGACCGAGAAACGTTAATTTTCTCGTTGTGAGGATAAGATATAAACCTTCCTTTTATTGAAGTCGGGTTATGTAACTTGACATGCACATAGCCATTTAGAAAATAGAAAGACATGTGTATGAAACAAATGCAACCTCTCGCTCGAACTTCATTTACACACCCGTGTCAATGTTAATCGACATTTCTAAGCACGTAAATGTTATCGATTCCAAGAGACATGTCGAGAAGATTCTTTTTGGAAATTTTCTGATTTTCTGATTTTGTATTTATTTACCTGTTGTCCTCAGCATTGCTATGTGAAGGTGGAATAGTAATTCCAACTCTTGTCGTGATGAAGTTTGTCTGTTTTGCTAAGGAGACAACTTATTGGAACCAGCATTAAACTTGACGGTTCATATGCAGTGTCCGTGAATTCCGATTTCTGGACGGTTATGATCAAAGTCATTTATGAAGAACGAGCCTGAACTGATTGAAACATACATACAATTAGAACATTGAGGAAACGGGGCCTGAAGTGTTAATCCCCTAGCGACGCCATTTGTCGTTGTGGTGCGAGGTCTGAACTGTTGTGATCAGACATCATTGTTTTGTGCATCCAGAGTCAACAATGAATAGGATGAGTTGTACAATCTGCAAGAGAATTAGAGGAATGATGAACAATGGACAAAATAGATCCTTAGGAATTTGAAATCTTCAACTTTAGTTATCCTAGAGACAATTGTCTATAGTGGGACTAATACTTGTTTGATTCATCATCTTTCCTAATCTTAGCAACCAATATCATTTTTTGTCCTAACGAGCTGTTGTGTCCATGATAAACTGATGACATCTCTTAGCTAACCACCATTTCCATTCCAGATTTGTATCCCATACAACTACTTATAGAAACTCCTTGTATTTCATGAATAGTGGTATCTGATGCAACTGTTTCTTATGGGGTGTTGCATACAATTTGCTCGCTATTCTCTTTGGTTAACTAGCACAAATAGGCACTACATTAGGCTTCTTAGTTCTACATTCACGTCTTTCAAGTATAGAGAAACACAAGCATCATGATTAGAATTAAACACACGTCCACAAATCGCACAAACCAGCACCGCATTCCGAAGTTCAGGGAGTTTATGAACTGTCATTACACTGAGTTACAGACTTTGTTTTCTTAGAAATACTAAAAATCATGATGGTCTCTACATCCTTCCATTTGAAACTTCACATTAACTATTGGTTGCACGACCTTATCAATAACTGAAATAGCACTTAAGCATGTGGTCTACTAACACTAGTTAGTTAATTACTCTAGAAGATTTAGACATTGAGGATTAGTATCCTAGAAGCACGAGGGCAACTGTGGTGTTCATGTTTTATGTTATGGTGGAGGTCAATTCTAAAGATACCTGGTTATAACACATTTGTGTTTCGTATCGCTATGGTTTCTATCTGAGCAAACTGTGTTGAGTGACTGGTTTAAAATAAACCATCCGACTACATTAAGTTTATTAACCGATCTGTGATTTGTTTGAAACCTTCTCATTTCATGAAAATTGAAAAAGGAAGTCGGTTTTCCCTAAAACTGATGGTTTTGGAATCCGTTTGAGCATTTGGTTGAGCGAACAACAATGTTTATCAAACTGCGTTCCACACAGACTTTTTCCTTTTGGTACCGAGAATGAGTATCCTTTAACTCATTTACACACCATGTTCTTGTCTAGACATTTGAGCTTTCAAATCTTGTATTATCATGATATTGTTCAATCTTTTCGAAATACATTTATAGATTTTCTTGCAAACGGGGTTTTTTTCACTGTATCTTTACAATGTTTTAAAGATAGTTCAAGAGAATTTGAGTGTTTTTCAAGTTTAGCAAAACTTTTAAAAAATTATTGAAGAACATCTTTGAAACAGATTCAGTTTGTTCGAAAGCTTTTGACAAGACATTTACATTCTTTGACTTAAGAATATACAACAATGTAATTAAGTTATTAGTCAATTAAATCAGAACAAGAAGCAAGTATGAACATGTAACATCTTTAGACACACACTCTTCGAGTATAGAAACATATATGTTTGAAAAATCAGCCTTTACTGATCAAGTATAGTCAAGCTCCTTTTCAAGGGAATTAACGTACTCCAAATCGTCATCCATTTCCTCTTTTTAGTTCATAATAAAACAATGACTGTCTTAGTATTGTTTCGTCTGAAAAGGCATTAATAAGATTTTTGAATCAATACTTCCATACTCTTGGCAGTTGGGTAACGAAATGACACAACTAGGTATGATTAGAACCAAGTTCGTTGACAAATATTTTTAAAATGATTCAAGTTGTTTGCAGTTTGTTATAGAAGTAGTCTACTTTTACAATTGGATTTAGACATGGTAGAACTCCAACATTTTTAGCAATGTTTGGCTTTGTCCCTAACAAACGTTTTTTCTCCACATTGAGTCTTCCTATACTTCTTTTAGCGCGTTCCACCTGATTCAAGATAGGTTTTTGATGGTGTTTGAAAGGTTTTCATAAAGTATTGTATGATATGTATGAATAATATAGCGGTTTCAACTGTGTCTTTATCCAATTTTGATCTACACGCCCTTTTCAAGAGTGATTGTCTCATCCCCTCGGGCAAAATCTGTTTTGCAAATCAAAGTATCATATGGATCTGCATACAAAACAAGGCTATCAGATTCTGACTTCTTGAGGTACTTTTAGATCACAAAGGTTGATCTACCATGATACGTTGCGCATTTCGGGTGCTAACAAGTGAATGGGACTGAATAAACTGATTGCGTTTATAAAGAATATCAATTTAAAAACTTTATTTGTTTGTCCATTTCAATCATCGTGCAATGTCCTTTTCCTCTTAACCTTAACTCCGAAATAACCTACTTTCACTTTGAGTAGACCATCAAATTGTGACTAGTAAACAAATCTTTTTGACTAGCTCATCGTGTTTTCCTGATTGACAGCTGAAATTCAAAGGATTTAGTTTATTAACCCACTTTTTATGTCAATGTATTTAAGAGCAAATAGTCTATAGTTTCATTTAACTTTGTTTGAGTAATTTGTAATCACTCGTCAGTCATTAAGGGCTTTGTAAATCTCAGCTCAGTCCTGTTTGGTCTGAAGTACAAATCAGAGTAACTATCCCTACTAGGACTCATCAAGGTTAGTTTTGCACTCCTTTAGTTCTTGAGTTAATGATGCGTTTGCTTTCTTTAATTGCTTTAATACCGTTTTGTTTTCCTCTGTATCAAGAGTCAAATTAGCAATTAAATTAGCAAGCGCAGCACGCTCATCAACACTGATATGTGCTTAATTACACATATCTTTTACCTCTAAAAACGAGCTTAAATGACCAAAAACAGACAAAAACTGCCAAATATTTGTATGTTTTGCATTTGTGTTGTGCAGGAACGGATATCTCACAAAAAGACGGAAAACCAATCAAAAAGCGACAAAATAGGACATGAAATGGAAAAGTGTGTGGAGACGAAGCCAAATCAAAGTAAAGTCTACTCCGAGAAGAAAAAGCAAAGAAAAATATAACTTGAGGGGTCAAAAATGCCAAACCCCTAAGTTATATTATCATATAACCTCAGGGGCTGATTATGCCAATTGGGAAACTTCATTTATGAAAGAAAGAAAATGGGAAAAAAAGAATGCCAAGAGGAAAGATGTGGAGGGGCCTTTCTTGTACACAAACCAAACATTCCCTTAATTCATCTTCAACCTCTCTCTGTCACAGCCCAACTTGTATACCTTTTCTTTCCCACTCTTCCCGCCAATACCAAAACCAGCCAGCACCCGGTTTTTGCTCCCATACTTCTCTGCAAAATCACTCAACACCCTACTACTACCCATCCCAGCTTTATAAAGTCCATGTTGGCAATCCCTCTCCATTCCCAAAGCACTTCGATGGCTGAGATTGTTTCCAAAGAAGCTCAAAAGAATTCAAAGGCTGGGATTTGCTTTAGTCTCTCCTCACACAACTAGCACACTTGGTTTTATCTCTCCAAAGAAGCACAAGATGGAAGTCCAATACTTCGGCTATATATATAGAGCTTCTTGTAAATCATCAAATATATCTAGTTAATTTTTAGTTTTTAATTTAACTTAAGCTTATTTTCAGTCATTTACAGCTTTTGCTTTCAGCTTTGTAACATTTCCAAGTTTTAATGCAAATTTGAGTTTTTAAAGTCACTTTGTAATCCCAAGTGTTATGTTTCTGAATTGAGTTGTTTTATGTTCAAAAGCTCTCAATACAGCTTGTTTACAAACTGTTTTAACTAAGTGAACCTAAAAAGTTAAGTAGTAAAGAGAAAATAACAAATATCACTCTCAAATATACCACAGCTTACTTATTGGATGATAAGCCAGTTATGGATGGGCTTATGGACTATCACTAGCTTGTTTTATACAAGCTAGAGCTTGTAGATTTGTTGTTTGACCCTGTTTTGAGCAAGGGTGTAGTAAGTCTCTCTTTTTCTTACTTTACTTATCTATTGCAGAACTGCTAGTTTATTTGATACAACTGTTAGTTTTAAGTTTATACTGCTAGACTAATTCATGCTTATTTAAGTGCTTATTATGGATTGAAAATTGCTTATAAGTGTTTTACTTTGTTATTTGATAATCTGTTTTTAATAAGTTTGAAATAAAAATGATTTTTGAAAAAGTTAAAGGCTGTTTTGAACAAGCAGTACTAACTCTAAGTTAGTACTGCTAGTTCATTTTTAGGACAGTACTAACTTCACACTAACAGTACTAACTCTAAGTTAGTACTGCTAGTCCATTTTTAGAACAGCATTAACTTAACACTACCAGTACTAACTCTAAGTTAGTACTGCTAGTTCATTTTCTTGGATTTCAAAGGTAGCAGTACTAACTAACACTACAATCTATCTTAGTTAGTTAGTTAGTTTTTAATTAATTTCAGTTTTTAATCTTAGCTTAATTCACAAGTCATTTACAGCTTTTTCTTTCAAGCTTTGTAACTCTTTCAAGTTTTAAATACAAATTTGAGGTTTTAAGTTAACTCCAGTTATCAAGTTTTTTTTCATTGTATTGTTTTGTGTTCAAAGAGTTCTCAATACAGCTTGTTTATAAGCTGCCTTAATCAAGTAAATCTAAAAAGTTAAGTAGATAAGGAAAAATCACATAATTCACTCTCTATACACCACAGCTTATTTATTGGATGATAAGCCAGTTCTGGATGGGCTTATGGACTCTCACTAGCTTGTTTAATACAAGCTAGAGCTTGTAGATTCATTGTTTGACCCTGTTTTGAGCAAGGGTGGTGTAAGTCTCTCTCTTTTTATTGTTCTTATTTTCTGCTTTATCTGTATGTTTAGTGCTTATTTTGCTTAGTACTGTTAGTTTATTTGATAAAACTGTTAATTTTGAGTTAATACTGTTAGTTTACTTTTGAAAACAGCACTAACTTAAAGCTACCAGTATTAACTTATGGTTAGTACTGCTAGTTCATTTTCCTGGATTTCAAAGGTAACAGTACTAACTTACACTAACAGTATTAACTTACACTAGCAGTACTAACTTAAGTTAGTACTGTCAGTTAAAACTGTTAGTACTGTTTGTTCATTTTAGCTTATCAGCTTATTATTTCAGCTTGAACGCCAACAAAATATACTCCAACTGGAGTATAATCCATAATAAAGTTCCCGAACCAAAGATTTTAAAACTTGCCTTTTGGTCTCTTGCATATACGGCTCACCTCATTCTGATTGACAAATCTATAAAGTGGGATTAAAGGAGGGTTGCTTCTAGGAACTACAGACACCGGAAATGGAGAAATAAAGCTTCGCGCTATTCATACTCCTCGCGCTCACTGCCTGTGCGTTTTCATTCCTGAGAGCTACTGGAAGTAAGATCGATTATTTGGCTTAAGTTCTCTATCTGATTTTGTCCAATTGTGAATTAATGTTGTTAATAAATCCAAAAAATAAATAAAAATAATCCTTCTTTCCTCTTAGCCGTTTAATTCTTTTCATTGTCCGCTCTTATTTGTTTCAAAATTCTGATGGAGTCTTATCTCTGTTTTGAATGTGTAGGGGGTGTGGACAACCGACGATAACTCTATTTATAGTCGTGCACGTCCAACAGTGCGTTGTCTGTCTCATAGATGGAGTTTGTCCTTAGTTGTACTTAAGGAAATGGAAAACAATCGATTTTTTCAAACTCCGTACTCTTTTGACCAATCTCCAAGTTTCCTCTCACCACCAACACCAACACACTCCTAAACAAATATTGTGTGAATTTATGCGGGAACATACTCAATATTGTTTACTGCTGTACACCTCAAAGAAAGCCAGTTTAATCTATCCAAGCCAGATTACAGCCTTGATTTCAATTCCCCGCAAGATTTGCATAATCTTCAACAGCAAAATCTTTGCTGTGAAAATTGTAGGGGTCCTCATGCGACTATTGAATGTCAACCGATGAGTCAAAACTCTCATTCTTTCGGTTTTGACCAACTTCAAACCCCGCAATTTTCCCGTCAATCATCAACCTCCTCAACCAATGACACGGAAGTTTTGCAAAGCCCAAGGACCTAATGAAATAGATTGAAAGCTTTCTCAAAAAGTTTAACGAATCTCTTGTTTGTGAAAACGCCTAAGGTTTCTATTGCAATAGCTTGGACAACTTTTTTGAATTTAACAAAACGCTCAAGTGGGGGGGGGTGGACGGCTCAGTGGAGTTGTGCACGAGAATTGCTTAGGCGAAAGCGAGAGGAGAGCTTGTTTCAGAGGGGGACAATATGTGAGCAGTGTGAGAAAAGGTCAGTTTCAGAGTATTCTGTGAGGAGCTACAAACTCTGTGAGACACAGGATCAAATACTCCGGCTTGGAATCGACAACCCCTACGGTGGTGGTATCGAGTTCTACAGTGACAATAGACTATCGGCTTGGATTGATATTACGGAACGTAGTCGGGGGGGGGGGGGTTACGAATGCATTTTGGCACAATAATGACCAACAACACACACACCGATCTAACACACAAACAACGAAAAAAAGAACACGATTAAAACACGTCTAAATTTGGGGACGAGCATCTTGACACATATTTCGGCAACGAATCGGACGAATTCATAAGTCTAGTGGTCGAAACCTTGTCCCAACCCAATTGAGTTCGAGGATTTTTCCGACGTGAGTGTGATTTGCTTCCTATATGATATTCCTTCAAAGAATCATGATTTTTACATTCTCCAACCCTCTCTTCGATATTGATGAAGATTTTACCTTAAGTGACCGAGTTCATTTCCGAGGAGGACATCCAAAAAGAGAATTTATCATTTTGTCTAATCCTCCTTTGATCTTGATGAAGAAAATTGCTTCGACTAAGGTAGATCGAAATTAATGATGAGGTGCTTGAAGGCATCCTTCAATCCACCGGGAATTGATGACTTTTTGATGCTGAATCTGATCTGTGAAGAATCCGTGCCTAAATCAGACATTTCGATTGATTCTTCTCCTAAGATCGATTCTCTATCAATTAGTTCGCCGTGAACTCATCCCTTCCTAAAACAATTCCACCATAAATTGAGGAAGTTGAATGACCCGAAAGTGATTATTCTGTTTTTTGGAAAGTTTGCTCATACGATAACTCATTTTCCACGCCCACCGGAAGCTCTTCAAGCCAATATTCTAATGCCATCGAATCTCTCCCTCCATCTCATTCCCCGTTGCGAGAATGATTCTCTTATGGAGGAAGATTGACTTTTTCTTGCTGATGACGAACAATACCACCAGTATTTGAGATGTGATGATTCGACTCGTAGATGAACGGATACTCCTAATTTCCCCTTCCCGAGTTCGAAACTTTTTTTGTTGAATATCACAATTCGGGAAATTCAACCCTTGATTGTGGAAGACCTCCCGTAGAGTGTGCCTAATGTTTTACCCACCCATCCATCCTGGAGCAAGAATTCATACCTTCTAGTGAATCCGTTTTTTCCGCTTGTTTTGTTTTTTTTTATATTTGTATGATCTTTCTCCCATTTCTTTTTCATTCCCGTTTATTCCAACTTATCTTCTCTCCGGTGGGGATGAAGACACATATTTGATCCGGCATTTCAAAAGTATCATTTTTCTAGGCCGATGTATCTCATCGTGAGTGAACTATTCGATGAAATTCAATACTATATGTAGTCACTTGAATGAAAGTCCGATGATGAATTTATTTTCCACTTGTTCCCTCAAGGATCCATAAAATCCTGTGATGGGATTCAAGCATCTCGACCCTAAACCAAGCGCTTCGTGGAGGCACCCCATGCTTATCATAGTTTATCGTATTAGTAGTAGTAGTATGTAGTGTTAAATAAGTGTTTTGTGTTGTTGTGTAAAATAGCAATATCTTTTCCAATTTCCCCGTGTTATTCCTCCATGTTGTCGTTATTGTTTATTGTCCAGGATTGCCCGGATTGAGAAGACTCTCAGTTTTGTCATTCATCAAGAGTTTCACATCCTCAGCTTCATTTGGGAATCCGATATCCTAATCTTATCGACTAAACGTTTTTTATCTTTTGCATACCTCATAAATGGCCTTAGGATTAATGTAGTACCCTTCAAAAACATCGAGACGCTGTTTAGTTCTAGTTTGGGGGTATCATCGTTTTTGATTTGGTTGCCTGCGCATTATTACCACGTAAACCCTTTTTACCACAAAATACCAAAGCAAAGAAAAAATTGAAAAATTAGTCAAAAATATAATAAGTGTTTTTGTCGTCAGTTTTGCTTTTCTTTTAGGTATAAAAAGAATACATTTTTGACTTGATCGGGCCGTGTTGACCCTAAGCAATTCTTTAGGCCAAGCATCACGAATTCTATAGCATTGAAATTTTAAGAATGTGAAGAACCTAGAAATGATAGAGTTAATTAAGTTATGTGCTAAGCAACGATTCCTTCTAAAAACTTATACGAATAAACTTGTGTTTCTCTCCCGTGAAATATCTAATTCCACCTAAACATAAACGTACATAGTTTAATTCAACTAAGTCAAATCGATGTTTTTCCAGAAAAGCTCAATTTGTAACTATGATTTTCAAAAGCGAGATTTTATAGTGATTATAAAAGATAAATCCAAAGAAAGCATGAATGAAATAGAATGCAAAAATGCATGAATAAGGAAATTTGCCATGAAGCATGCAGTTGATATTATGGAGCAATTAAAAGATGTGTCGTGATATCCACTCCGCTAGCAACGAGGTGGGGTTCAAACTAAGACCTTTACTTCTAGGGATTTGAGAGTGCGTGAATATCCACTTGGAATGAAAGGTCCTAGGTGAGGGTTCAAACTAAGACACTATCCTTAGCATATTAGGAATAAGGTTGATGTGATTCCCACTACGCTAGCATACTGGTGGGGTTTATCCAAACTAAGAACATCGGTCGTTGGATGTGATATCCCTTCTCCGTTTAGACCACGATGTAGGGGGTTCAGCAACTAAGCAACGCAGTTCCAAGCTTTAGGAACTTATGAAGGTAAGGAGTTTAGAAAATGTTGAGAAACTTTGGGGGCTAAATTATGGCAAATACGGGTACGTGGCAATATGGCAGAGTGTGTTACAAGACGAGCTGGGGTAGCACTATGTTGTGTGATTCTTGATTGTGTGACTTACATGATCGCATCTGGACCTGTAATGACTATGGGAAAATGAGTAGACTTCTCGGGTCTATGGTTAAATATAAAATAGAGTACACAACATTCAGATCTTAAATGCTGCAGGTTAGTTGATTGGAGGGGGTAAGTGAGGAACCAGTTCACAGGATGTCATTCTCTAGTACTTATGTGGGACAGGGTGCAATAAGCAGGTGGAGGAAGGGACTTATAGGGTCTGACAATGAACTTGTTTAATTGCTTAGCTTGGAACTTGGAAACAATCAGAATGTGACGATAAATTTTCTCGTCATGACATCCGTAGATCACGGTAGGGGCTACGGGCGCTTCTCAATCTGGAATGAAGGCTGGGCAACGCGGGAGAGTAGGGAAGGAAAAGCATAACAGAAAGCCAACTTGTTAGAACGAAAAGGTGACTGAATAAAATCCAAAAATATAAGTACTTGGGGTGTGTGGGTGTGGGTAGGGTGAGTTAGGAGATAGGGATTTCGGTTAGAGGGCAAGCAATGGGTATGATGCAGAGGTAGACGACTGTGTGTGGGGGGGCGGAGTACTGAAATAGTTGGTATGTACTAGAGATCATAAACACAGTGCAAGTGTAAGAGTCCTAAGCTGACAGGATGACTGATTTATTTTTATTATAGGGGGGGGGGCGGTTTGTGGGAAGTGGGGGATTGGGCGGGGTGGGTATTGGCGGATTTTTGGGTGTGCGGATGGGTTTTAATTTGTTATTTATCCATCTGTGTATCTGGTGGATTAAAATTGATAATTAGAGCTTTAAATTATTACAGCATAGCCAGCTTCGACTAGATCCTCTAGCGAGACGGCTGAGCTTAAAAGCATAGACGCAAATCTGACAATAGGATAAAGACACACTCTGTTGATCCCATCACATATGATGATGTTATGTTTCATAGCAATTAGGGTCGATTGTCGCGCGGCGAGGAGAAGTAGAGTCAGCTCCAATGTCATCATACGCTACGAAAAGTAACTCATAGCCTCCACAAGATGAACAAAACTGCGAATGCTTTACAATCGTGACACAAAGGACAAATGAACTTCTCTTGCACGCTCAAGAATACAAGAGTACACTAGCACGTTTATCGTGTGCGACAATGACTCATCTACGGGTCGAATGTGACAGAGTTCACATGTTATCCTCCTGAGACACAGAGGGCTAAAACTGCACATAGTTCAATGGTCAACCTAGCCTAAGTGATGAGTAACAATTCCTACAAAGACACACAATTAACAAGTTCTGCGGAGTACGGGCCAGCGAAGACAAGCCTATCTGGCATAAGGGCTAGAACTACACTTGCAATTAAGTTTATACAACATCAGGAGACCAAACTGCATGTCATTCTTATCCCGTTATTCCACAACACATCACAAAGTCTTTGCGGTGATACTTATTGATCTCTTACTCCACATCGTCATGTATTACCCATTTTATTTATCAAGATGGTGGCTGAGTATGGTGATACAGTAATGCCACTTTTCTCTCTCATTCTGAGCGGCTCATTGCGCTCGTGACATCATAAGCTTCACTTCCTCAGAACTCCTACTTTCATTTGCAGCCATCATTTCCTCTCAACTTCACATACTACCACTACAGCTCACCTCTTTCTGCCTCTTGTTGTATACGCCGGGATCAGCCAGGAGTTATAGCAATCCCTCACCTTTTCCCAGTAATCTTCAATGGCGAGGATTGTTTTCCAAGAATCTCAAAAGAGATTCAAAGGCTGGGATTTGCGTTAGTCTCTCCTCACACAACTACACACCTTGTTTTTATCTCTTCCAAAGAAGCACAAGATGTAAAGTCCAATCCTCGCGATATATATAAGCTTCTTGTAAATCATCTGGAATCTTAGTTTAATCTAGTTAATTTTTAGTTTTTAATTTAACTTAAGCTTATTTTCAGTCATTTACAGCTTTTGCTTTCAGCTTTGTAACATTTCCAAGTTTTAATGCAAATTTGAGTTTTTAAAGTCACTTTCTAATTCCAAGTGTTAAGATTCTTAATTGAGTTGTTTTGTGTTCAAAAGCTCTTAATACAGCTTGTTTACAAACTGTTTTAACTAAGTGAACCTAAAAAGTTAAGTAGTAAAGAGAAAATAACAAATATCACTCTCAAATATACCACAGCTTACTTAATTGATGTAAGCCAGTTATGGATGGGCTTATGGACTATCACTAGCTTGTTTTATACAAGCTAGAGCTTGTAGATTTGTTGTTTGACCCTGTTTTGAGCAAGGGTGTAGTAAGTCTCTCTTTTTCTTACTTTACTTATCTATTGCAGAACTGCTAGTTTATTTGATACAACTGTTAGTTTTAAGTTTATACTGCTAGACTAATTCATGCTTATTTAAGTGCTTATTATGGATTGAAAATGCTTATAGTGGTTTTACTTTGTTATTTGATAATCTGTTTTTAATAAGTTTGAAATAAAAATGATTTTTGAAAAAGTTAAAGGCTGTTTTGAACAAGCAGTACTAACTCTAAGTTAGTACTGCTAGTTCATTTTTAGGACAGTACTAACTTCACACTAGCAGTACTAACTCCAAGTTAATACTGCTAGTTCACTTTTGGAGCAGTATTAACCTTAAAGCTACCAGTACTAACTCCAAGTTAGTACTGCTAGTTCATTTTCTGGAATTTCAAAGATAACAGTTTTAACTTACACTAGCAGTACTAACTTAAGCTAACAGTACTAACTTTAGCCTAGCAGTACTAACTCCAAGTTAGTACTGGTAGTTAAAACTGTTAGTACTGTTGTGTTTATCTTGTTAAATTTAGTTTAAAATTTAAAAAGCTTAATTCTTTTTAATAATTGCTTATTTAGAGTTAGTTTAGCTTATTTAACTTATCTTAAGTTTATTTGAGCTTATTTTTGTGTCTTAGTTTAAAAGTTTTAAAGTGTTTTTGTCATTCCTAGTTTTGATTCTTGTTCTAGCTTATTCTCTTTGCTATTTTTATGTGTTTTTGCTTATTGTTATAAATTTTAGTGCCAAATCATTCCTTGTGACATCCAAACACAAATCATCAATCGTCTTGCGATTTTCCATTTCAGCCTCGTTGGGACATAACGACCCGGAGACACCCTATACTGCTTCCGGTTTTCTTGATCTCGCGGATTCTCATCCTTGAATTTATTTATATCATATATATATACGTTTTAAGGAGTAAGTTTCAACGGATCAATTTTTGGCGCCGCTGCCGGGGAGGTTGAAAAAGACTATCGTTACGTTTGACAACTTTTGTTTATATCTGTGAATATTTTTCTTCTACAAAAATATAAAAAGTACAAAAATATTTTTCACTTTCTTTTATTAATATAATTATCATCCAAAAAAAAAAAAAAAAAAAAAAAAAAAAACATTGTCCATAAATAGAAATAAAAATAATTTGGTTAAAGAACGCCATCAAAATATTACTCTCAACTGGAGTAATATCCATAATAAGTTCCCGAACCAAAGATTTAAAACTTGCCTTTTGTGTCTCTTGCGATATACGGCTCACCTCATTCTGATTAACAAACTATAAAGTGGGTATAAGGAGGGTTGTTCCTAGGAACTACGACCCGAAAGGAGAAATAAGCTTCGCGCTATTCCTACTCCTCCGCTCACCTGTGCGTTTTTTATTGTGAGAGCTACCGTGAAGTAAGATCGATTATTTGGCTTAAGTTCTCTTATCTGATTTTGTCCAATTGTGAATTATGTTGTTAATAAATCCGAAAAACAAAAAAAATAATCTTCTTTTTCCTCTTAACCGTTTAATTCTTTTCTTGTCCCTCTTATTTGTTTAATTCTGATGGAGTCTTATCTCTGTTTTGAATGTGTAGGGTGTGGACAACCGACGGATAACTCTTATTGTTATTCGTGCACGTGCCAACAGTGCGGTTGTCGTCTCATTGATGGAGTTTGTCTTAGTTGTACTTATGGAAATGGAAATCAAATCGATTTTTCAACTCCGTACTCTTTTGATCAATCTCCAAGTTTCTCTCACCACCCCACACACTCTAAGCAAATCTTGTGTGAATTTTGCGGGAACGATACTCAATATTGTCACTGCTGTACACCTCAAAGCCAGTTTATCTATCCAGAGCCAGATTACAGCCTTGATTTCAATTCCCCGCAAGATTTGCATAATCTTCAACAGCAAAATCTTTGCTGTGAAAATTGTAGGGGTCCTCATGCGACTATTGAATGTCAACCGATGAGTCAAAACTCTCATTCTTTCGGTTTTGACCAACTTCAAACCCCGCAATTTTCCGTCAATCATCAACCTCCTCAACCAATGAGCATGGAAGCTTTGCAAGCCCAAGAGGACCTAATGAAATCGATTGAAAGCTTTCTCAAAAAGTTTAATCGTATCTCTTTTGGGAAAACGCCTAAGGTTCTATTGCAAGCTTGGGACAACTTTTTTGAAGTTAAGCACGCTCAATCCGAGGAAGTGCAAGAATTGCTTAGCAAACTTGTTCAAGATGTGAAAATCATAAGTGACGAGCTATCTGAGTACATCAATACTCCGGCTTGGAATCGCCCTCTCGTCTACTGTGATGATGATGATGACGAGGACTATACCATTGCAATCACACCCGAATCACCAACCAAAGAGCCCGTTAACTCTCTAAGTTTGGGGGACGAGCATCTTGACACTATTCCGGCAACGGAATCGGACGAATTCATAAAGTCTAGTGTTGAAATCCTTGTCCCAATCCCAAGTGAGTCCAAAGGTGTTCCCAAAGTGTGTGATGTGCCTTTTCATGACAATTCTCCGCCTCTTGACATTTCAAAAGATCAATCTGAGGATTTCTCTGATTCTAACGTTGATTCTACTTCGACTGATGAAGATTCCTTCTCTAGTAACGATGTCGAGTATGTTGAGGCATCACCTCCCAATTCTGAGCCAGTTAGCTCGAAGGTGATGGAGATTGTTATTCCAGAAGTTGGAAGGATTGAGGATGACATTCTTTTAATCAAAGACGATACCCTTCGTGAAAAATTGTTGAATGTCAATCGTCTTGTTGCTAAAATCAAAGCATTAAAAGATAATCCCGTTCCATCTTCCGTTGTTGTGACCAAGTCTACCTCCACATTTCCTAACCTTTTCTTGGAGGAGACTAACACCTTTGATAATTCTTTGCCCGAATCGGAAACTTTCTGCTTTAATTTGGAAGAGCCTAGTAGTGGCAGTCCCACTACTCCTTCAGATTTATCTCTTCCAGATTATAAAGCTTTCTACATTGATAACGATCATTTTAAAGAGAAGAGTAGTGGCAGTACCACTACTCATGTTGATTTTTCTCAATATGATTCGTTTATCTTTGATCTTTCGAATGATCAGTTTCCTCCTACCGATAGGAGTGATTTTTATCATGAGGAGTTCGCCGATGAACTCGCTCAAATCATATCTCAACCAGAGTATGATTGTTTCTTTAAGGATGAGCCCGAGCTGGGCAATTTCACAATGGATGTGGTGGGAAATATTTTCCAAACAAAAGAACCAAGAGTTCATGTGCTTAATGTTTTGCCCACCCTTGAGTTAGATTTCATACCTTCTAGTGAATCCATTTTCGCTTATGTTGTATGGATCTTTCTCCCATTTCTTTTCATTCCCGTTATTCCACCTTATCTTCTCTCCTGTGGGGATGAAGACACCATATTTGATCCCGGCATTTCAAAAGTATCATTCTTCTAAGCCGGATGTATCTCAAGGAAGTGGAACTTTCATGAAATTCAATACTTATCGTAGTCACTTGAATGAAAGTCCGATGATGATTTTAATTTCCACTTGTTTCCTCAAGGATCCATAAATCCTTGTGATGGGTCAAGCATCGCGACCCTAAACAAGCGCTTCGTGGGAGGCACCCCATGCTTATCCGTAGTTGTAATAAGTGTTGTTGTTGTGTAAAATAGCTTGTCTTTTCCATTACCCGTGTTTCCATGTTGTTGTTATTGTCCAGGATTGCCCGGATTGTGAAGACTCTCAGTTTTGTCATTCATCAAGAGTTTCACATCCTCAGCTTCATTTGGGAATCCGATATCCTAATCTTATCGACTAACGTTTTATCTTTTGGCATAACTTCGGTAACTTCCTCGACCTTTTAGAAGGTTGTAACATCGGTTGTGAGCCGGCAAGATACAACAAACTTTTATCAGCCTTGGATTATTATTGAATTCTACTTATCCCATATACCCTTAGGCTCTTTAAGGAATACGCAAAATATTTATTAATGTGATACATATAGTATGCCAAATTAAGTATTCCTGGTGTGTACTCTTCCTAATCACAAAGGAACTAAAGAAAACTTCTATTAGCTAATTATTAACCAAAAAACCGCACAACTCTATTTATTAAACAATTATATATAAAGGTGAAACATGCTAATAGGAGAAAAAGCCACAATTAATACTTATGAGCTTGAAAGAGAACCAACTACTCTACGTTTAATGTCATAACTTATAAATAACACTATCATTTCTCATTCTTCGCAATTTAAAATATCTAATAAAGAAATTCGCGAAAACTTAGCCTATATAAAATCCAACTCGGCATATTTAAAATCTACTTGAGATTAGCACAAGTCTTCATTTACTAACGATTCAAGTCTAGCATGTTTAAAGTCTACATGAGACTAGCACAAACTATCATCATTAATTGTTAAGGGAGAAAGCTAGAACTCTACACGTACGATCGGGTCAAAAATTACTTCTTATTCTTACCAACGGAAAACCTACATTCGTGTCTTAACACTTATTATTATTATTATTATTATTATTATTATTAACTATATATGACAAATAAGAACTTAAAAATTTAAATTTTTTGCTATTTTGTGGGAAAACGGGTACGTGAGAACAAAACAATAAGCAGGCAACATCAAATCGATAGATTCCCTCCCCAAACTAAAACGAAACATTGTCCTCAATTCTACGTAAATCTAAGCCGTTTTATGATTATCAAAGATTAATGTTAATCGATAATGAAAAAGGATATGGATCTCCCCAACTAATTTCACTCAAAGGATGAGAAGCTCGAGTAGAACGGGAAAAATCAACTGGACATGAGAGGCGTCAAAGAATTTGTTGGGAGAATCCTGCAAAAATCACAACAAACAAGCAACAAACATCGAGAAATCAGAGAGAGTACAAGCCTCTCTCAACACAACACATTAGATAAGAAAATAGAAAGGATAAGCATGGGGTGAACTCCCACGAAGCGGCTTGTTTTTTGTCAACCTGAGTCTCAAGCTCGACCATCCCTGATTTTAGAGTTGTCCTTAGGAAAGTCTGTAAGTCCGGGATAAACCAATGTTGGTGTTCCCCTCATATATATGCATAAGACGTGGCCATTGACTTGAAATTAGAACATCGGCATGAGACAACTGGCATTGCCATAAGGATAAACTACGGTATTATGGAAAGGTCCGGAACCAATCGGATTTAGCTTTCCCCCGGAGAAAATCTTAATCGGGAGTTGAAAAGTAAACTTGATTCACCAATAATGAATATATCGATTCTTTTATCTTGGAATCGGTGTAGCTTCTTGTCCTTCTACTTGTAGATTACGAATTCTCGTAAGCTTGAATTCACAGAAGCTCGCTAAGTTCATTGAGTCTGAAGCTTTCGATGATCGCCCGCGTCTTTAAGATCGAAAATTGGAATGCTTTAAAGCCCAATAACGCTTTGTGTTTCATCAACTGGTAGTGACACGCTTTTCCATAAACTAACTGTACGAAGTGCATCCTATAGGGAGTCTTGTAAGCGATCCTAAAATGCCTATAATGCATCATCTAGTTGTGTCGGACCATTGAGGCACGGATTTCTCCTACCATCCTCCCTTCCAAAATTCTTAAGACCTCGATTCGTGACATCACAACTTGACCATCGTCTGAGGGTGGTAAGGATCAAAGACGATGAGTGACACCATATTAGACATAACTTTATCAAATTTGTACCGTTACAAAAATGTGTCCCACGATCGCGTATGAGAATATGCTCCTCCGAGCCCGAATCGGGAAAAAAAAGGGATTTAAGAATTAACAACTACCCTAGCATCGTAGTGGGGAAGCGCTTTTCGCTTCAACCCATTTAGAAAGATAGTCGACGGCTTACTAGAAAAATATTTGTATTCCTCTAGACACGGAGAAAAGGACCCATAAAATCAATTCCCCATACATCGAAATCTCACAAACTGATTGCATTATAAGGCATCTCATCACTTAGGAGAATTATCCTTGTCTTTGACAAGCATCACAAGATTTGACAAATTCCGAAGGCAACCTATAAATCCGAAGCCAAAAGAAACCGCATCAAAACCTTCTTGGCGTAAAGATGGCACCGAGTGTCCCACGTGGTCCACTATGACAAAGCTTCGAGAATTTTGAGAGCTTCTTTTTGCCATCTACACACCTCGATTATTTGATCTCACAAGTCTTGAAAAGAAAAGGGTCATACCCAGAAGTATTGTTTTTACATCTTAAAGAACATGTTTTTTCCTCTTTAGTCGACATTATTCCTTTTTTTAATGAACTTCCCCCGTGGTAGTTAGCAAAGTCCGGCGAACCAACGTGGACTTTGTCTTTGGAAAGTTAACATACTTAAAGATCTCTAAAGGAAAAGTCTCGGTAATCTCTTTTGATCAAACTTTTCGTAAGGGTTTTCAAGACGAGAGAGATGATCGGCTGCATAATTTTTAGCACCTTTGGTATCGATAACTTTAAAATCAAATTCCTGAAGAAGTAAGACCCAATGAAGCAATCTTGCTTTGGCGCATTCTTGTTGAAGAGGTAGTCAAAGCGGAAATGGTCCGTGAAACAACACTCTTGTTCATGATTAGATATGATCGAAACATCTCAAAAGCATAAAACATCTGCAAGCACTCTTTCTCCGTGTTGATGTAGTTTGTCACTGCTTTCGTCATGGTCTTGCAAGCGTAATGAATTGTCAGAAAGCTTCTGAATCCTTTGTCCAAGGACCGCACCTATTGCATAATTCACATGCTCGCACATGATTTCAATAGGTTGGTAACCAATCGGAGCAATGAGAATTGGAGCTTCGGCTCAACTTCTTTTCAATGTATGAAAAGCTAGAATGCAATCTTCCAAAAAAAATGAAGGAAGTATAACTACTCTTAAGAGATGGTCATGGGTCGAAGTTTGAAAAAGTCTTTGATAAATCATCGATAGAATCCAGCATGCCAGAGAAAACTTCGAATTCTTTTTAACAGTTGTTGGAATGAGGAAGCTATAAATTACATCAACTTTGGCCTATCGGACATCAATTCCTTTTCTAAGATCTATTCCGTAAAAACAATGCCTTTCTTTAACCAGAAATGGCTTGTCTTTCCTAATTTAGTCTAATTGGTGTCTTCACACCGTTTGAGCATTTTAACTAAAATTGGCAAGACACGAGGGAAAAAGAATCTCAAAAACTAAAAAATCATACATAAAAAATTCATCGTCTTTTCTATCAATCGTTGAAAAAGTGGCCATATAACAACTTTGGAAAGTTCCGGGTGCAATTGCACATACCCGACATGGCATCGACGTACCGAAAGTTCCGTATGGCACGTAAATGTAGTTTTTCCTTGATCTTGGATCAATTGGGATTTGGGCAAATACCCTGAAAAACCCATCTAAGAAACAAATAAAATTCATGTCCCGCCAATCGCATCTAGACATTTGGTCCTTGATGTAAATGAAAATGAACTTTACAAGTTGCTTCCGTTAACTTTTGATAGTCGATCAACTCTCATCCCGTGACTAATCTTGTATGCACTAATTCATTTTCGCCTTCTTTCTTAGACAATGGTCATACCACCTTTTTTTAGGTCACACAAGGACCGGAATAACCATGACTATCCGAATTTGGATAAATCAATCCTCGTCAAGAAGTTTTTTCCTACTTCTTTTCTTGATGACGACGTAGTGATTTATTAGGGATAACCCTACCGTTGAGTGGACTGAAGGTTCGAAATCAATCTTCTAAAAGGATTTTGTGAGACAAAACTCTGGATCAAGGCCTCTCGAATCGATAAGATTCCAATCCAATACTTGTTTTTTCGGGTTTTCAAACGTTGATGAGTGAGGTCCTTTCTTCTTGGCTTAAATCTTTTGAAATTATTACTGGAAGCTTGTTATTTTCCTCTAAAAACGCATACTCGATATGCGGAGTAACTTCTTTAAGTTCGACTCGGAATTTCAACTTTTGTTCATAATAAGTACAGATCAAGTGAAGACTTCTTGTGTATAACAACTTTAAGATCTTTTAAATTCCGGGTGCATAATCTCCTTGGTCTGGTTGAAGGTAATGGATCACTGTTGGAAGTTGCATCAAGAATAGAATGCACCCTTGGATCAAAGTACTAGCATTGAAAACTGTGAAACGGTTCATCATCGATTGCTATAAAAAGATTGCTCTTTCTCAAAAAGTAGAAAATCGCTTTCATCAATAGGAGTAAGTGTGGAGATGAATTATAAACAATCGATCATAGTAAAACGGAAAGGATTGTTGTAAGCAAGCAACGAAGTCGGAACATCCAAGACTCTTGTGAGTAATTCTTCACATGTGACATCAATGAGATCAACTTTCTTCAATATTCGAGATTGTTTATAAATGGAAAGTGCATTCCCACCAACATTTAAGGGTAACGGATTGATAAACCATCATTCCAAATAATATCTCTCCTCACATAAACATCAGATTAAAGCATAGAGCCGTCCTACGAAAAAGGGTCGCCAGTTCAATGTACTCGAGGATCGCTAGTAAAATCAAGAACAACAAAAATCGTCGGGAAAAGTAAAACTTCCCACTTTGACAAAAACAAATTTTCAGCTCCACCGGTTTGTTTGGAAATTATAACGCGGCTAATTCTTAAAACCAAATCATGTTTCCAGTTAGCCCAGGATTGAAGCTTTTCCAAATGGATAAAGGCATAAGATGATACTTGCTCTAAATCGGCAAGGCAGTAACTATCAAACTCCGAAAAATCACATGGAATGAGAAATCGACCGGGTCACTAGCTTTTCTAGAAACTTTTAGTAGACAACCCGCACTACAATTTTCATTCAACGTGTTTTTGTTAATTCACTTAACTTATTTATCTTTGTTGTATTTACATCTTTAACATCGAACACACTTTGGCAAATGAATAATAGCATCCGGAAACATAGCTCAAAGTGAAGATTACAGAAAATTTCCATAAACTTTGAAGCTAGGATATCATCCTTTTCACGAATCTTTTGTTTGTTGAGTCTCGATGGGTAAGGCAAATTTGGTTTGGCTTTTTAGCAATAAAAGAAGGTTCTTTGATTAGATCTTTGTCTTTGGTTTGTTCTTGGACGATTGGAGGAGGTTGGATGTCTTCGGTGCTCGGTAGCTCCGTATCCTTTGTCACCTCACTTTCGTTTCCAACACCGTCGGTGGAATCGAGGTCCATCATAAATGAAACACACTAATAGTTGTAATTGCCTTGGCTTCGTTCCTTGGGTTTGGAATGGTATTGCTTGGTAAAGAACTTGAACTTGAAGGTTGGTTGGAATTGCCTAAATCATCAAACTTGGTGCAAAGGCTTGTTAACAAACTTGTAACATTTGCCATTTGATTTTGCAAACCTTGATTTTGATTTTGCACATTCTTTAATACTGCATCGTTTGCTTTGACGTAGCTTTCAAAATCCGTTTTCAAAACACTATTTGTTGGAGGTTGGTAAGGTAAAACTTGATTGGTTGGTGTTTGGTATGGTGGAGCTTGATAAACTTGATTTTGGTTGTTTTGACGGTTTTGATTAAAGTTTCCTCCACGGTTTTGGTTGAAGTTAGAATTGGTCCCTTGATAACGGTTTTGGTTGTTTTGGACATTCGGTTGATTGAAACCCGGTGGTCTCATTTGACTTGCCAAATTGGAAGGTTGGTTTCTTTGGAGAAAATTTCCAACGGCTGCGGTTTGTTGAAATTGTTGGATATTGTCATGAAAAACGGGAAAATCGTTTCCATTTCGAGTTAACGGACAATGATTAAAATTGTGGTTTGATCCACAAGTGACACATACTTCCTCAACTGCTTTGACGGGTGCAGGAGTAGTAACAACTAAAGCTTTCATTTCATTCAACATTTTGTTCATCTTGATAGTCATCTTATCCTCGAGAGAAGCGGCTATTTGTTGCATATCGAAAGAATTATTAGAAGGTGAAGAA
>BQNB010010299.1:0-45016 GCA_026074375.1 Tanacetum coccineum
ACTCGATCAAACTCGGTAAATACCGAGTTGACTCGGTCTAGGTCATGATTCTTAAACTGCGTGTTAAATTACTGCTTATTCAACGTGATTGGTTTAAACCGCGTCTACCTGTTAAACCGCTAAAACTTGAATAAACCGCATAACCCTGTTTGTTAAACCGCGTGATAAGTTAAACCACGAAGAGCTGTTTACACAACGTGTTTAAGTCTTAAACCACGTGAATCAAACCTGTAAACAGCTTGTACCGTTTGCCCTTGTTGCTAAAATATTGGATCTGTTCTTCTTTTCTAAACAACTCAAACAGTGGGTCTTTTTCTTCAAAATAAGCCACGACAAATAATCTCTAAATAAGCTCTAAGCCTACGAATCAAACAAAGTTACAAGATTTTCTTTTGATATACATTAGAAATGATAAAACACTAGAAAAAAGTTGAAACTTTTTGACAATCCAACTTATTTCATGGGATTTGAAGAAAAATAAGCTTGAAAAAGTTTAATAAGCTAAAAAGACCATGAAATAGCAACAAGTTTCAACCTTTTCTTTTATTTTTGATGATTGTGATAAAACACTAAAAATAATGAAACTTCTTATAAAAAAAACATGAAAGAAATCATGTCATGGCCTTTTTAAGATAAAATAAGCCACGAAGCTAAGCTGAAATAAGCTATGAGCTACGTTACAACAAACACACAATATGAAACACCCATGAGGAGCTCTGATACTACTTGTTACATGTATTAAAACCACCTTTGGGGGGTCGAGAATGATCAAAGTATAGGAGATGATGCATATTTTCTAGTGACAGAAAGTAGAGAGCGGGTGAAGAGAAATATGTGTTTATTGAAATGAATAATGACTACACATTCTTCCAAACCCCCCATGGAGAGTCATGGGGGTATTTATAGGCCTAACATAGCATAACTATCCTTCGTTTACAAAAATACCCCTAGCATTGCACGCAGTGTCTATAGCTAGTCCAATTTACGTGTAAGACACCGGCTTTACAAAATAGTAAGGCTAACAGGAAGATTATTTTTGTAATTTTATATATTTTTAGAAAGCAAGTAAATCTCAGGTTTTAAGAGGGGGGTGATTAAACTACTCCTAATTATGCAGATTAGTAAATTGATGGGAAAAACTCATATGGTTAAACAAACGTGTTTACTTAATCATGCATTACTCCCTAGTTGTTTTCTCTGATTTTATTGCCCATCACCATTGTTAATGTAATGTGAAGTCTTCCCTAATTCAGCAGCGGGTTGGTCAAGTCTGCTATCTACGTGACAACCTAGACGGTGGTTACCTGCAGACACCACTCACGTCTAATAGTAAATTCACGCGCAATAAATACTCAACTCAAAATCCACCCAAAGGTGATCTAGATATGGAGATCTAATCACAGGTATCCTCTAACCTAGCCGCGCTTCCCTAGACGTCTATGCTATGATATGAAGATCAAATAGCTAGTTTTCTAAAGCCTAACATGCACACCATTAACAAGAAGCAATAATAAAAGATCTAACAACTAGGTTTGATGCAATCATAAGTAAACACAATTAGATTTAGCCAAGCATGTCAATTGAAAGCGAAGAACAATTAATCAAACAACACATAGACATGTTGAATGATTAAAAGGGTAAAAGAACTTCACTTCAATTAAACATGGAGTATGAATGAGTACACAAGGGTTTAGAAACCTTAAAATTCAACCACAATGGCTGCTACAAAGATATCCCATGATACTCTACGTTTTTCCTCCCTAAAATATGAAAAATAGGGTTTGTATATATAGAAAATATGGTTAGATGGCGTCGCAACAAATCCTGACATCGTCGACCCGTCGAATCTTCTAAAGGCTTCTTTTGAGCCGGTTAACGTGACAGCGTCACAAGTCGTGGTGACGTCGTCGCTGTTCACTTCTGACATTGTCGCTGTTCACTTCTAACGGCGTCGCAGCTGATTCTGACGTCGTCTTCACTCACTGATAAGCCAAGTGTTGTATTTTTGTCCCGTTTCTTCCCAGATCAAGCCCAAGTCACTTACTTTTCCTCCAAATGCTTCCCAAATGCTAAAACATAAAAAAGAAACGATTAAGTACAATATTTAGGGATATTTGCATGATTTTGGGGGTTAAATGACCTCGAAAAAGTGTATAGAATAAAACCTCCTTAAAGCTCACTGAACCCTATACGATCTCCTCAACTAGTAGAAGACCCTAAAGACAAGAGTCTAAAGAATATGCGGGATAAGTTTGAATGGATAAGATCAATTATTTATCTACCTAAAGTCAAACTATCCTGAATAGGATATGAAGACAAGGCTAGTGTCATCACTGACCTTAGAAAGTGTGTTTGTCCTATTCCTAGATTAGAATTATAGTAGAGACAAACTGTACAAATGTACTTGTCCAATAAACCTTTGGACGCGCACTTATCACCTATGTGGTTATGACCCTACCTTAGCACTATAAATAGAGAACCCTTGTAAAGGAGCAGGTCAATTTTATGCACTTAATGTTGTATCATTCATAAATACCTACTCCTCCAAATTAGCATAATACTTTAATTTATGCTAAGTTGTCAGTGAGGAGATCACACATACACACATTGTCATTCAATCTCTATTGTTGTTCCGCAAACAATGGGGTATAGTTCTTAATAATATTTATAAGAATTAAACGTTGAAAAACGTTTTGAGTCTTTACTTGTTTATCTTTATCTTTATCAAAACTGTATTTCATTCTTAACTTTATAGTTATTGGTAACTAACTCAAAGGGAGCAACAAGTGGTATTAGAGCAGAAGGTTTATAAAACTTTTTCATAAAAAATTTGCCCAAAACATTTTTGAAACCTAATCCAAATATGGTCGCTGAAAGTAATGTACCCCAGCTAGTTGATAAGAAAGGAGATAGCTACTCTGCTATTGCTCCTCGACTAGAACCATGAAAATTTAAGAAATGAAAAAATCGAATGCTTTGCTATTTGACTGGAATGGAACCCTATTACCTTCAATGTATTGCCACTAAACTTGAGTCCCGATGGACCAATGATGAGAGAAAGGTGGTCAATCAAGACCAACGCTTTAAAAGCATCATTATATCATGTCTACCAAATGATATAATGGATTCAGTCATTAGCTGCTAAAGCTACATGGACTGACTTGGTTCATAGCTTTAAAGTTCCCTCTAATACCATGGAAAACAGGATCATGCATCTAAAACTTGAGTATTAAACATTCAGAGTTAAACCCTCTAAAAGTCTCTCAAAGACCTACACTTTATACAAGACCCTGCTTAATGAGCTTACCAATGATGGTGTGACATTGTTTAAACACGAAATCAATGTGGGTTTCGTAAACAATCTCACTGAGAAGTGGCTTAGCTTCTCTCAGGGACTAAGAAATGCCAATCACACTCAGACCCTTGACCTTGCTGATATCTATGGGAGGTTTGTCTATAAAGACAACCTAATCTCAAGGAGATAGCTAGAGATCAAAAAGGCCCTGATAACTGCACCCTTAACATATCCCATATCAACTGCCTTTTTTTTCTAACAATGTTGTTTAGGATTTCTAAGAAAATCCTGATGATGAGGCTGATGAGAGAACCGCTGAGGAATATCTAAGAGACTTAGAGTTAGAGTTTCATGAGAGAGGCCTTTTGGCAAGTTCAAAGTGTTTTATTAAAAGGAAAAGCAATTTTTTGAGTCAAAAAGCAAATGAAAGCACTAATTGTTACAGACGTAGCAAAAAATGTCATTTTGCAAGAGACTGCTTTTTGAAAACATCTAAACCCTCTTATAAATCATCAGTGTCAAAATCTTCTTCATTGTCAAATGGTTTTCAACCCAAGTTTACACCAAAACTCATTTAGTCTTCTCAACAAGCTTAGAGTAGTCAAAATGAACCAAAATTTCAAAAAGATTACAAGACTGAATACAAGAAGATGAAAGCCAAACTTGCACTCCTTGAGGCTAGTCCCTCTACTTCTTAGTCCCCAAAGCCTTTTCAATAAAAAACAAAGGCCTAGTTGCTAAGGTTAAAAAAGAGGCTGAGCATAAGCCTCAGGACATTGAACCTATTCCAATAACAATTGTCAGGCCAATAGCAAAATCTTCTCCTAAAGTTGAACATATTGGATCATCATGATCAAGACCTCAACTCACAAACATTGTCATTGACATCACACCTCCTGAAGAACAACCTGATGATCCACCACACACCACTCCCAAGGACAACAGAGGAAATGGTATAACTAGAGACATTGACGAATCTCCATGTAAGCTTGTTCCAGCATCTAAAGAAATTCGCCCGAATCCTGATACCCCTGTGTTAATCTGTTATGAAATAAATGGAAAGATGTATCAGCTCACCAATGAGAAAATTCAGGCTCACATGGAAAAAGAAGAACGACTAGAAAGGGCTTCTTAGGAAGCTAAACTGATTGAGCTAAACAAGCCTGCGCTGATCAAAGTGGTTGAGGAAGTGGCCAGTGAGGCTAGAGTTGACCCAAATGCTCTCCGTAGTAAGAAAGGTGTTTAAGAATTCCTAAATCAATAGGGTGCTGAATTGAAAGTTCATCACAAAGAACACCTGGCTAAGGTCAAGAAGTCAAATGAGCTTAGAAAGAAAATATACAATCAGTATGTATGGACGACCACCAATAGACTAAAGCCTAAAAAGATCACTGACATGCACGTCCATCCAAACACAAAGCCAGTTGCAATCACTGTCTACAAGAACAATGATCAAAGAAACTTTGATGTTCAAAACCCTTTCAGGTTTGGTGATTTTGGTATAACCGAATGGGATAAGTTAAGTGTTATCATTCCCAAGAAAAAGAACAAGTTGGTTGGTGAATTGATGGATTCTCTAAGCAAAAATTATGACATACTAAAAGTGATTCCTGGTGAACTTGGAATCAGTCCATCTCTTCCTCCTCCTAAACAAACTCATTCCTTATCCTCAAGCAAAAAAAGGAAAGCACTTGAGTTGGAGCCTAAAGTTTGCATAGCTGGTCTTGAATGCAATAGAAGTCTTCCTAAAGGAATCCCATTTGTAAACAACAAAGTAATTGAAACTCCTGAGAATGGGATCTTCTTCACTGATGCTCTTGATGAACAAGCCTTCCAATGGGTAAGTGACATTCATAAGGTGGAAGTTGAAACTTTGTTGGGTTATTTGGTAATGGCAGGAAATGTTAACACTCCTAAAAACCAAAGATTTTGTGTACTGCTGAGACAAATGATTGATGCACACCCTGATAGGGAAAAGCTCAAATCGAAGAGAGTCAAACTGGAAGCTATTGGATACTCGTTTAATTAAGTACTTTGTATTTTATGTTTCATGTTTTGTAATAGATTGATAGGGCTTTGTATCCTTAGTTAATGAAGTACTTTTAAGTTATCAGTATCCCTTACTTGCTTTCTAGATTCAATGTAAGAAGAAGCTGTATTTGCTCACTTACATTGAAAAACACTTAGGCTATATTTATATCTAAATAAGGGAAGATTGTTGGGCCAATTCAGTGTCCAATGATCTTTCGATTGGCCAGTGTTCTTTCAGTTGGATATAAATAGAAAATATTCTAAGTGTTAGATAACCTTTAACATTATCAAGATCACTGAATGAACAGTCATTTAGTGAGTTACCTTTAAGTGCTCAACCTGAGTCTATGAGAAATACTCAACCATTCAGTGAGGCGACACTTAGTGAATGAAGTCTTTCAGCCAAAAAAGAAGGTGATGGGTTCAGTGAGTTATGGCAATAAGCTCATTGAACCTCATACGATCTCCTCAACTAGTAGAAGGCCCTGAAGACAAGAGTCTAAAGAATAGACGGGATAAGTTTGAATGGATAAGATCAAGTACTTATCCACCTGAAGTCAAACTATCCTAAATAGGGTATGAAGACAAGGTCAATGTCACTGACCTTAGAAAGTGTGTTTGTCCCATTCCTATATTAGAATTGTAATAGAGATAAACTATACAAATGTACTTGTCCAATCAACTTTGGGACATGCACTTATCACCCATGTGGGTATGACCCTACCTTAGCACTATAAATAGAGAACCCTTGTAAAAGAGTAGGTCAAGTTTGTGCACTTAATCAAATCAACTAAGTCCCTGAACAAGTTTAGTTGGTTAGCATAGTTTTCAACTTAGCATAATACTTTGATTTTTGCTAAGTTGTTAGTGAGGAGATCACACACACACATTGTCATTCAATCCCCATTGTTGTTTCGCAAACAATGAGGTATAGTTCTTAATAAGATTTATAAGAATTAAACGCTAAAAAAAGTTTTGAGTCTTTACTTGTTTATCTTTATCTTTATCAAAACTGTTTTTCATGACATTACTTACAATCCATGAGTTAGTTTTATCTTAACTTTATAGTTATTGGTAACTAACTCAAGAGGAACAACAAATAAACCCAAAGAATATTCAAGCAATAAAATCACGGCCATTTCCTGCTACAATCAAACAATTAAGAGGGTTCTTGTGGATTACTGGTTACTATAAAAGGTTCTTAAAAGGGTATGCCAGCATTAGCCAACCTTTGATAGCTATATTGAAGAACAATGCTTTTTAGTGGTGTTAAGAAGCTCAACAAGCCTTTGAAACACTACAACAAGCTATGACAAAGGCTCTAATTCTTTCTCTTCCATACTTTAATGAAGAATTTTTCATAGAGACCAATGCTTCAGGTTATGGGATAGGTGCAGTACTGCAACAAAGTGGTCATCCTATTGCTTTCCTCAGCAAAACCTTAGCTCCTAAACATCAATTATTGTCTGCTTATAAAAAAGAGCTTTTGGAGTTGTGTTATCATTATAGAAATGAAGAGGTTACCTATTGGACATGCACTTCATAATTAAAACTGACCATTTTAGTATCAAGTATGTTTTTGACCAGAGGATTACTACTCCTTTTCAGTCCAAATGGTTACCAAAACTCTTGGGATTTGACTCTAAGATAGATTACAAAAATGGCAAAGATAATGTCATGGCTGATGCCATTTCTAGAGTTCAAAGACAATGGGAATTATTTGCTCTTTTGACTGATGTTACTTCTAATGAGTTCATGGATGCAATCAGTTTGTTAAGGTCTAATGATCCATTGTTGAGTAAAGTTGTTAAAGAATTACAATATGGATCTGCAATCAATTCTAAGTACACTTAGCATGACCAGCAGTTAAACTAAGTGCTACAATTATGGAAAGCTAGGTCATTTATCAAGGAATTGTCCAACATGGAAGGTTCGAAACAAGTCTTATTTTAGGGAGAAAATGTTGTGGGTAGCTAAAGAGGAGCAAGGTCAGTATAATATATGAGCATGATTTCTTGATAGATACTGATGATGAAGGTGAGTATATGGAGGCAAATGTGGTTCTTATGGCTCGGTTGGAAAAAAATAGATGCATATGAAGTAGAGCATGGAGAGATTGCTGAAATACCAAGTAATGATACTTACGCCTATAAGGTCACTAAGGACTTTTTCAACCATGTATTCTATGCAACTGATAATGAATCTATTAGTGATCAGGATGAGTTGATTCATGATAACAAAAAATCTATGGCTCAAGTAGATGAGGTTAGAACAAGTGGTCAAGGACTTACTTGTGATAATTCTCAAGTAGTTGACAGTAGTTTTGACAACAAACATGAATCAACTGACTTTGATTAGTCTTCAATGCTTCAAATTCATGCATTGATTCATACCCAGATTGCCAACTGATAATGAATTTGTTAGTGATAATGATGAGTTAATCCATGATAATGACAATAGTTTTAATTTGTATGTATGTTTTCGTTATGTGTTTATGTTCAGTCAACTCTACATGACGATGCGTACCTTGGAAAAGTCTGCAACTTTGTTAAAAGAACTCAACATAATTGTTGATGTTATCAACTTCAGTTTACAAGATCGCGACCACAATGGAAGAAAGAAGATGCATCTTGAGGCATTTGTTGCTCCTGTGAATGTAAATGGAAATAATTGTTATCTTTATGCTCCAACTAGATCACACCACTCCTTATGTAAACAACTAAAAACGAGGTTTTTAAGATCGAGATCATAGCCATGATCATTTTTTTCTGTTATGTGCGCGTTTAAAGAGATTCAAAAACTTGCGTGCTATGCATGTGAGCCCTCTTAAATGGCCCAACAAACTCTCAAACGAATTTCTCGCCTTTTTTCACTTTAAATACTACTCCCTCCGTCCTAAATTTATTATCCCTTATTGATTTTTTAAGTCTTTTTCTTTCAACTTTGACTTTAAATATTTTTGTTTGTGTTATATAATACTTGATGAAAATTATAACAATGAAAATACAATCAAAAACCAATCAATTCATATATTTTGCATTAAGTATAACATAACACAAACCAAAATATTTAAGGTCAAAGTTCGAAGAAAAAGACCAAAAAAGTCAATAGGGGACAATAATTTTAGGACGGAGGGAGTATGTATCTTACATTTGTTCATTTCATGCTTAGTTTATTCTCTCTTTCTTTTTGTAATCGTTTGATAAAATTCATAATACCATAGCAAATCCTTTGATCATACTTTGCTTCGAATTTACCAGTTATTGTAAATTCCGACGAGTTGATTGGCTAATTTAAATTATAATTGTGTAATCCAATTAGCATATTCCATTTGGTATCAAAGCATCATCCTGCTATCTACCACCATCGTAACTATTTTCTATTACAAATTCTGTTAGAACAACCATTTTTTGTTACACCACTGCCATAATTCGTTGACTTTTGGTCAAACCACCGTACAACCATCATTTCCGGTCATTTTAGACCATTTTCCTAATCATAAATACATTATCAGTCTTATTCGTTCCGTTTTCATTTCACAAATATGTTAGTTAGGCCTGTATGGTGGAATAGTTAGTGAGTTACTCTATGTGGTATAAACAGTAGTTCTAGAAACAGTTTGTTACTGAATAATAATGGTGGGAACAAGGAATTCATCATTAGAGCCTCATGTTGATGATACAGTTAAGAATTGTGTAACTGATCATGTCAATCAAGTTTCAACTAGTTTGAATGAGAAATTTGATAGGGTTACCAACAATCTGAATGATGTTATGACACAACTTCAATACTAGGTCACTAATGTAAATAGATTGAAAGGAGGAAGAGGAGGAGAAGGTGTTGAAAATCGTTCAGCCCATCTAGGATCGTTTTACAGATAATATTGAACACGCAGCGGAATAATAAGAAAGCAATATTATCAAACAAGATTTTTCATTCAAACGATTCTTATTTACCCCAACCTATAACATGAGGCTACACCAACTAATTATAGTGTACTAACTAACTAACTAACTAATATACAAAGCACACACACTTTGTAATCAGACTCTCATTGGAGAAGGTTTTTCTATTTGGTATGGATTTATTTGGTTAATTCTACGACTAGGATCTCTTTATATATAGTAGATTCCTAGGTTTACCAAGAATCCTACTTAACATAGAGAGTCTATCTTTTGCAGCACTTTAGTGCGCGCATTACTTGAGAAGACTTCTTTAATTGCGACTTGATCCTTGTTCTAGAGATTTGTTTAATTCTTGTTCCTTCTGTACTTGTACTTGGTGTCTCATCAAATCAATTTATACAGGAATGTATAGAAGTATCCCACAATCATTCCCCGTTGATTGGAAGACAAAACAAACAAAAAATTCGTGTAGAACCTTCCCCTTAGAAATAGAGAAGTAGAAGATGTAATGACATCTCCCTGGAATGAAACAAAATCTTCCTTTTGTAGTGCTCTCCTACCTTAACTTTCATGAAGATGCCACCCACATTAATAAGATGCAAATCAATAAACTTGTAATCTTCTACCTACTTTTTTGTAATCATCTATAGGGGTCGTTCATGTAGAAATGCACTTGAAGATCATAACAGATAGACAAATCATCTACACAACTACTAATCCAGCCTTCCAATACTCAAAATACCCTCCATGAAGCATAATCTCGAGACCAATGATACTTTGAGCAGTTGAAATTAAAATCTAAGCATAGTAGTATAAAATACGACCGTAGTAATAGAAACACTTCCCCTTCAAGTGGTGCAAGAGGTGATGGGTTAGAAACATTTAAACAATAGCTTCCCCTGAAAACCAATATGTTTACCTAATCTCTTGAATCTCGAACTTGTAAGGCTCTATGTAGTGATCACTGATGAAGAAAACTGGGTAATAACGAATTTGATGTGAAGAAAGATGAATCTTCCAAAAACTGGTGCCTTATAGATCTTGTACTATCCCGGACGTTGGAACTCATACTCCTATTGTATAAGCAGACCATAATCTCTTGACAAAATCCTCATGTCTTGAAAATAGAGACAACTGAGACACAATAACGTAACTTACTTCAGTGATAGTGAATGTGAGCAGATGAGACCTTTAAGAAAAGAATCACACATTCTAGATTTGCAAGTCTTGTCACCATACAAAACAAACAAGAAACTTACCTCTGCCTAAGAAAGGTATGATAAGAACACGCATCTGTGAAACTCAACCTGTACAATATCATTACGTGAATAATCAATCGTCTTCGTAATCACCTCTTCAATAAACTTCCAAAAACGAGCCATAATCACTTAAATTATCTTCCCCTTAAACAAAGCATTCGGATCCAAAGATCCATCCAAAAACCAAAATATCATGTCATTACCCCGATATCTGTACGGCAAGCAGTACGTTCTAGATTCGGATAACACTAGCGGTACTTTCACAAACAGCAGCTGGTACTTTGATCTTTTCAGCGGTACTTTCATTTACCTGTAGTACCTTATCATTTAACTCCTTAGCAGTAACATTTCATTTTACACCTAGCGTACTTTCATTTACCTAGATCATTACGCTTCAGATTCTTCATAGAGATCATGTTGACCCAAAACTGTAACCTGATAACCAATAAACCACAGACATGCTGCTTTCTTATGCTCAATCGATCCATATAGATGAACAAAGGATGACAAAGATCGAATATAATTTCAAACCAATCGTAACGAGCAGTACTTTAATGATAGGGTAGCAGTACCTTGAATAATGAATGAGCAGTACTTTCATGAACATAGCAGTAGTAATATTCTTTTAAGCCCAATAATTCACATAAGCCCACGTTATTTCATATAGAATCACTTTGCCCAACATACTTCTAAACGGCCCTACTTCAATTCAGTCCATGTGTGTATTCGCCCAATCCAAACTCGTGATATATACCACGTAGGCCCAATAATGAGACCCATCATATTTATTTTTGTTAGCAGCTTGTGCACGATTGACCTGCTAAAAGAAAAAAACAAATACCACAAGTGTGGGGCTCGAACCTCCTACTTGAGGAAATGAAGAAGACTTAACCTCCGCCCTCACACAACTGTGCTAGATCGGCAGTTAGTGTTTTAAATTCACAGCGGGCACCTTCTTCATGAAATAATTAATTCCTCGCTTCACTAGATTAGAAAACAAAAAAAATTGTCATAAAATTCATTAACAAAATCCGTTGCTAATATATGACTCCTTCCTCCCATATGTTTTTGTGACACTTTTTGCTGTTACTAAGTCGTCACTATACTGTCACAAACTCGGTACTCCTTCCTCCCATATAATTAGTGACGTTTTCTTTTGTCATTGATAAGTTGTTGAATTCTGTCGCCAAAGTCTGGCAGTACTAAAACGAGACGTAGCAGTACTAACTCTATTTTTTTTCTTTGCATATAAACTTTTTAATTCCCAAACAATATACCATGAATGTGCATCCCGAAACTGTCGAACAAATACCCGCCAGAACAATTGTGTGTGACCAAATCACGATATTTAATAACCAACCTTGGCTAGTACAGAAAATATAGCGAATGTGTATTAATGTGTCTTTGGAGATCTACAATATAATCCTTTTAAGCCCAACATCCATCACATAAAATTTACCGGAAGCCATAAATTAGCTAAACATAAACAATACTATATTGTTAATGTCTGGAGTCTTAGATTCTTGAGTCGAAATTAATAATGAAGCATGAAACTACTGACAAATACATGCGCAATTAAATTAGAGTAACTGACATCAAGGTTTGAGCGAAATTTATAGAATAACTAACCGACATTACCAAATTATTTCAATATCATTTACTCTTATATAATTGCGTTCCAATTTTAATATAATGATGATATTTATTAAAGGCACGAATGACAGAAAAATTGATGAAATAAACTAACGAAATCGCGCCAAATTCGTCCAAGTGATGTCAAAGCAATTATACCGCGCCAAAGATCCCCCACTAACAGTTTGTGGACCAATGCTAAAAGTTAAAAGAAAGACACCGAATAAAAGCGATTGAAAATAATTACCTTTTCTGCAACCAATTCGTCATAGCATAACTTTTTATCAAAGGCTTATCTTGACGATCGCTCCGGTCAGATTATAGATATCTATGTGTAGAACCTTCCGTTCAAAAATTTTCATGATGATCCAAAACGGTTATCGAATGAGTTGAGACGTTTTACCATGGCTGCCTCCAGAAAGTGACGAACATAAAAAAACCATATATCGAATTTACGGTTTCTTCTTTCTATATCCAAATTCTCTCAGACCATAAAACTTGAATTCCTAGATATCAAGAGCAAACCTGCTCTGATACACATGTTGAAAATCGTTCAGCCAGTCTAGGATCGTTTTACAGATACTAATGGAGAACACGCAGTCGGAATAATAAGAAGCAAGCTCGCGTATCTCAAACTCAAGATTTTTTCATAGTCAGAAACGATTCTTATTTACCAGAGATAAATGAGGCTACACAACTGAATTATTGGGTACTAACTGAGACACTACAACTAACTAAAATACCAGTACAGACTACACACTTTGTATTAGACTCTCATTGGTGGTAGTCTGTGTTTTCTTTGGATGGATTTATTATTAATTCTACGACCTAGGATCTCTTTATATACTAGAGATTCCTAGGTTTACAAGAATCCTAATTAACATAGAAGTCCTATCTTTTGCACTTTAGTCCCTCCATACTTTGAAGACTTCTTTAATTGCGACTTGATCCTTCTTATTTGATTCTTGTTCCATTCTTGTACTTACTTTGTCTCATCAAATCAATTATACAGGAATGTATAATTCCCAACAGAAGGCAATAGCAAGTTTAGTAGGCTAGGAAAGTTAAAGTTTCCAAAATTCTATGGACATGATGTTCAAGGATGGTTATACAAACTTAAGCAGTTTTCTTGCAATTGATGGTGTTCATGATGAAAACAAGGTCAAAATTGTGTTAATTCGCTTGCATGATAGGGCTTTGGCTTGGCATTTTCAGTTTTCTAAGACTGAGGGAGAGAATGTGGAATGGACTGTGTATGTGAAAGCAATTTTGAAAAGGTTTATGTCTGTCAATGAGGATCCAATGAGAGAACTCAAGAATCTCAAGTATGGCAGTAGTTTGAATGAATATCAAAGTCAGTTTGAATCAAATTAATATTACTGAATATTAGTCTGTTAGTATGTTTATTGTTGGCTTGGCTACTAATATTGAAATGACTGTAAGGATGTTTAGGCCTAAAATCTTAGCAGATACCTTTAGTTTAGCTAATTTTCAAGAGGCTAGTATAGCTATTGTTAAGCAGAAGAACACACCTTTGTTGCCAACTCCAAGAACCACTCCTAGTTACTATGCTAATAGGAATGGGAACTATCCAAATAAGGCTACTACTTTAGCTCTGCCGGCACCAAACACTCAGGTTGTAGCCAAACACCCTGCAATAACTGAAGCTCCACCTAGAAAATATCTTTCTCAAAAGGAAATGGCTGAAAAGAGGGCTAATAACTTGTGTTTTTACTATGATCGGAAGTACAAGTGTTAGATATTAGAAAAAGACTCGGTCACCCCGTGTATTGTACTATTTATTATAGCTCGTGGTTTAACGTTTAATATATAATGTTTGGTAATGGGTCGGGTTATAAAGCCCAACGTGTAAGCCCATACCATAGCCTAAGGGCTGATTTTGTAAGACAATATATAAGCCTCTTCCATGCCATGGAAGAGGTGGTTAGTCATTTCATTATTTAAGTTATACTTTCTCTCACTAGAAAGCTTTCTTTCTTACTTTCTCTGTCTAGACTTGGCTAATCCATCTATCTTCCATTGTGTTATGATTTCCAATATCCTACAATTGGTATCAGAACCAGGTTTCTCAAAGTCCCGGAGGCATTTTTATTAATCAATCAAAATTTGCTCTAGAAATCTTAAAGAAATTTGGGATGGATTCATGTGACCTTGTTGATACACCAATGGTGGATCGACTTAAACTGGATGAGGACCCCTTAAGGATTCCAGTTGACCATACTCGATTTTGTAGTATGGTCGGCTCCCTAATGAACCTCACTGCCAGTAGACCCAACCTTGTATTCGATGTATGCATGTGTGCTAGGTATCAGGCATCGCCTACCAAAAAGCACCTTGAACCACTTAAACGGGTCTTTCGGCATCTCAGAGGAACCATTAATTGGGGACTTTGGTATCCGAAACACACCGCTATGGCACTAACGGCCTATGCAGATGCGGACCATGCAGGTTGTCAAGACACACGAAGAAGTACGTCAGGAAGTGCTCATTCCTTGGAGATAAATTAGTCAGCTGGCCATCAAAGAAACAGAAGAGCACTGCGATCTCAATGACAGAGGCCGAATACATTGCCATGTCTGGATGTTGTGCTTAGATACTTTGGATGAGGTCACAACTTACAGACTATGGTTTTGCCTTCAATAAGATTCCCCTGTATTGTGATAATCGCAGTGCCATTGCTCTCTGCTGTAATAATGTCCAGCACTCCCGGTCCAAGCACATTGACATACGACACCATTTCATTCGAGTGCAGGTTGAGAAGGGCGTGGTTGAATTGTACTTCGTGATGGCGGATTATCAGCTTGCGGATATATTCACCAAGGCATTACCAAGAGAGCGGTTCGAATTTCTACTCCTGTGTCTTCGAGAAGGTGATGAGGAGTAGATGATGGTTTTCTTATATCCTATGTATATTTGTATATAATTAAACACAAAAACAAAGTACAAAAATATAAAACCTATACAAACCATAAAAAATAAAAAAAAATAGAAAATACTAAAAATATTTTTCAAGACATGTCTTCTGTAAATCGATAACATTTACGGACCTAGAAATGTCATTCAATAATGACACAGGTCTTTAAATGAAGTTCGAGCGGAAGTTCAAACTGTTTTAAAACATGTCTTAATGGCTTGCAGTTATTTTCGACTGCAACCCGCTTTTCAATTTGAGGAAAGCATGTCGCCAAAAAGACAGTTGTTCCTAACAATGGGTAATTAATTTTTCCCGGGCACGGATTACTTAATTCATGCCATCCAAGGATTGTTTGTACATTTCAGTGCGGTTTTTCCTCTTTCTGAAGAGAAGTCTCTTCCTTATTCTAACCAAATAATATTCTTCTTAATTGATTCTTTATGTAATTATTTGTGTTAAGCACGGTGGAAAAGATGTTGTTGGAAATTAATCAAATTCAGGTTTTTCAAGATAATTAAATTTTCTAACTCAAACAACGACTACAGCTCTTTCAATAGAAAACGGGTCATTGTTTGAGGGGGAGAGTGATTTCAAGTTTATTGCATCAAGTGGGTTTCTAGATCACATCATACAATTAATGGAAAAGGTTTTGTAGTAATACGGGGTTATACGTTAAGGGGAAGTTAATTATTTTTAACTCTAAGGGCCAAAATTGTCATTAGTTAAGGAGTTTAGGGACTTATGTGCAATATGCTAATTGTTTTCTAGCTCTTTTAATCTACAAGGACTGAATCTGCCATTCCTTAAACTTACTTAACCTTAGAAAACATTTAAACCAACAATAAAAGATATTAGAAACCTAAGGGACCAAATCTGCCGATTCCTAAACACTTAGTATGAATAGGTGGCGGTTTAGAAATTTGGTCAAATCTTCATTTCTCGGTCAAACACTGATAGGTCACATGAATCTTGAATCAATCATATCGAACATGAATGCATAGAGAGAATAGTAGAGAAGGACAAGTATTTGAAATTCAAATGCTATAAAATAGAGGGAAAATGGAAGAGTTTGTTACAAAATGCATCACCCTCTAATGAAGATTAGAGGGGTATTTATAGGTGAGGGAAGAAGACTTCCAAATCTGTCAAGGTTTGAAATTGAGTATGTCTAGTATATAGTAAAATAAAACTCAAACCTAGAAGGTTAATAAGACACCATCATGATTATGGAATGTGATGACTCACATTAAGTCTTAAAATTGAAGTTTTGAATTTGTTAAAAGTCTTATGAAGAATGACATTAACAAACTAAACTCAGGAACTGTCAATGTATCTTGTAATGTCCCTCTACATGCTAAGTAATTATAGAAGAGTCTAAAATTACAAAAAGCAAGTGGGAGCGTTTTTAGATCTGAAAGAGATAAAAATACAAAATACATAACCTTCTAAACACACTAGTGAATATCATACCGAGGCTTTACATGAAAATGTTAAACCTTGTAATGATATAATTCTCGTTCATAGATCCGCAAGGATACCTCAAATAATTGATTAATAAGTGTTATATCAATATTGAGGAGTATGAGTTACATGATCATGGTGAACCTATTAATCATTAAAATGCATTAAATTTTAAATTTAGTATCATGGTGAAACCATTAAGATGCATTATAGAATTTTGAATTTGATAAATGACTCAAACTATAAATGTTAAGATGTTGTCCACAAAGATAATCAATTTTGGAACTTGATTGATCTTTAACTAAACGGTTAGACTGTGAAGTTAAAATGAGTTTCATCAAAGAGAAGAAAAACCCAAGTGGTTTGTGATAGGTCACATGAATCTTAAATCAATCATATCGAACATGAATGCATAGAGAGAATAGTAAAGAAGGACAAATATTTGAAATTCAAATGATATAAAATGAAGGGAAAATGGAAGAGTTTGTTACAAAATGCATCACCCTCTAATGAAGATTAGAAGGGTATTTATAGGTGAGGAAAGGAGGCTTCCCTTCCTTATTTTCCTAACTTGTCACATCTAGTCCCTAGACTTTGGTAATTATGTTATTTCATTCTTTTAGCATAATATACCTTATTACAAACTACTTTGACATTATCAAAAGAAACACTAATGAATTAAATAATAAAAAATCACATAATCGACACTTTTAATGATCCTAACAATCTCCCCCTAAGGGTTGATTATTCAGGGCGTTCTTTTCTTAATCCAAGTGGTCTTCCATTCACATACATCTCCTATCTTCTTATCTGCCTTCGATGCTTCAATCTTTCTTCAATCTCTTTTTCAAACAGCTTCAAGTATTCTGTTTCATCTTTGGTGAGATCTTTTTGTACGTATCCATACTTGACATCATTATTATAACTCTTCAGACCTTCTAACACTCTATTTAATGTTGCATTATAAAACTTATAAATTTCTGTATGTCTCATCACCCGTTTCTCTTTCTTACTATTCTTGTAAATAATTCCATGCATAGGCTCATAGATGATGGAGAACATATCATGCTCTTTAATTCCTGGGAAATTTATTATTGGTGGAGTGAGATTAACCTTCTGTTGATAGCTTTCAATTCCAAGTTGGAAATCATGCACTCTTTCCCATATCACTGAACTTCTAATGAAGACTGATAAAGACCATAGCAATCATGTATCTGCATAATCTGGTATCTTGCCATTCATAATCAACAAGTATATGTCCTCAATATCGTTCTTGTTAATATTCTTGTAATCAGGCTCGGTAATTGATACGATGCAATCATTAGCTCTTCTTGCAACAATCTTTGTGATAAACTTATGTTCATGACCCAATTCCTAGTACGTCTTGATGACTTGAACGATTTTTGAATTTGAATAAATCTCTTCCTTTGGTTTTCCAGGCTCTTTCTGTTTCCTTATGTAGAAGATCTTAGCATTCTTTTAATGTTTAACACTATATCGAGCATAAGGATTGAATTTCTTTACACTCTTATTCACCCATCTAGAAGTTCGTTCTTCAATATCATCATCGTTGAAGATAACTGCTGGAAACTTGTGAAGTGATAAAACTATCTTCTCGGGTCCAGAATTTCCTTTCTTAAAATACAAAAGGTCTTGATTAATCAGAGATAATGCTGGAGCTTCAGGATCTTTTTGACATCTATGAACTAATGGTGTGGTATTTCGTGGATGCGGAGAGAAAAGAATTTCTTTTCTACTCCCCCAGACATTGTTACTCTACAAGAAATTCTTCATCTGATCAATGTGATACTAATGCTCATCTCCTGAAGTACATCTCTGTCTCAACATCTCATCAGCCATCTTTCTCAGCTAAGCTTCATTAATGGTCAGCGATACTTCTTCCATAAAGTCTTGTGATACTTGCTTCGTTGGTATTTCATCATCATCCGAAGCATAAGAGTTAGTCCAAAAATCAAAATCATCATCTTGATCTTGATTTCCTGAAGTTAATGGAGCTTGTTCCTCTTGAAAAACTTGTCCAGATGATGACTCTCCAGATACATAAGCTTCATACTCCGATGTCTTTTGCCGCTTTGTACTATTCTCCCCCTCAGGATGAGCATCATCTTGAGGATCGTCCTGATTTCTTAGGCGAACGGCAGGAGTTCTACATGCAGTTTGTAGTACTGTATTTCTTTCAAACTTCATCTGGAGAGCCAACCATATTGCTATGTCTTATTGTTGCAATTGAGGATTAGCTTTCATAGCAAGGTACAGTTGATATTGTTGTTCTGGAACAGAGGATGTTTGTGATTGAGCTGGATGAACATAAAGAATATGGCCAGACATATAATTTTGAACAGATGCATCAACTTGAGAAGGAATGACATTGGCAATTGCATTCTCAATTTGTGTCGAGATGTGAGCTTGAATATTTCCACGTTCCTGCAAAATAGCTTTAGCAATCAATCTTTTCGTCTCTTCTTTAGCCTTTTGCCTCTCAAAAATCAACCCTTCCGCAACATACACTGGAACTTGATTTTGAACTTGTTCAGGAACTTGCTGCATAACTTGCTTCTTAACGTGTTTGTCTATGATAGTGGGTAATGTCTCAACCATTACATCATGAAGATTATCAGCAAGTGTATCGAATGACTTTCTTGGCATGAACCTTGCTTGTAAATGTGCAAACAAGTAACCATAACGTCCTTGTAACTCGTGAAAGAAGCTCTTGTAGCATTTGAAGCGAGTAGGTTTTGTCTTGAACAATGATAGAAGGCGATTCGTTTTAGTTAACTTTTTGTGAGGTAAATTTGATGATGATGTAGTATGAGGAGTATCCGTCAATTCCTGGAGTTTCTCAGTATCCGAAGATACGAGATTAGTATGAATCCTAGGAGATCTAATTGGTGTGGGGATTAGTGAATTCCTAGTCTCCTCTACATTCTTCCCTATCTCCCTTCTCTTTAATTCATACACCTCATCAGTTATTTCTTCATCTTCATCAGTTACATTCACTGGTATAATAACATTAGTAATATACACCGCTGGAGTCTCCTGGGTAATCTCCACCTCCGTTTCCTGAGTAATTTCCACCTCCTTTTCTTTAGTAATCTCCACCTCTGGACTTTCCTTATCACTTCGGGGCTCTATCCTAGTGCCGGGAATATTTGATTCATCATTCCTAGGGATTGAACTATCATCAACAATATTCTCTTGTTCTTCCATCATCTTTTTTAATTTCTTCAGATGCTAAGTGCTCATCAACCAGTACCACATTCTCTCTTGCTTCCTACTCCTCACGACTTTAATGCTCAGCAAGACTAACTTGTAATGTATCTTGTAAAATCATCTCATCTGCTTTGTCGACAATTGGCACTGGAGCTGGTGGTGTAAGACGTGTGGATCTCCTTTCAGGAAGACAAAGATGAATCACAGTTGATCGTCTTGGAGCACTTGACTCTGCGACTTCCTTATTAGGGTTAGGTGACCTAGGGGCGCTAGTCGTCCTATGCGTTCCGTGGGTAAACGCAGTCGGCTATGATTGAGTTAGAGGAACATCTATCCCAAACACCTCCGTATACATCTGATAATGCTTCGTTTGCTTCATTTCATCAGTGATCATCCAATCTGGAATCTTCATTCCAACTTTGTTTTTGTGTCTTCCTGAGTTAAAAATATTCTTCATAATGTCATCATCTTGCAAATTGTGATACATGTCTCGAGCACGTCTTGAGATGTCAGGAAAGATAGTCATGTAGTGATTGACAATGATCTTTGTAAATCTTAGATACGGAATCGAAGATGTTGGATGATGAAGCGAATAGTAAAGTCCTTCCCATAGTAACTCCGCATAATCCACATGAATGTTGTTGACAAAGCAATACAACATTTGCATTATCTGCAACGGCGGTTGGTCCCATCCAGTGACACGTGTTGTTAAGCATTTGGAGAATATTTTGCATAACGTTTGCCATGGCTGCAGAAGACCAGTAGTCTTGAAATTCGATTGTGTCTTTAACTCCATTGTAAATCCCAATACTTGCTTGTAGAATGGAACCATGTCAGAAAATGATGGTGGTGGCACGAATGAATTATGATTGTTGGCAGTTGCTTGTGGAAGATGAAAGATTTGTCTGAAGTCATCCAGTGTAAGAGTGAGTTCTTTCTTGTCCAGCATAAACCTGAGCCGATACTTTGATCCGTCTTCCTTCAAAGTATGCCAGAACTGTGCCATATAAATCCATGGAACGGATGAAGAAGCTGCAATGCTGAATCGTAATGGATGATTCTTGATGATATTCGTCAGAATTTTGCTTTCTGGTGGACATTGCACATGCTCGAGATCAACTTTCTTGTTAGCATCCATAAGATCATATCTCTTGTTCGGAGGGCACAGTTCATCTGGATGAACATCAGCTGCATGTTGTTGTTGTGCCATGATGATTACTGAATGATTACAATTGAGATGTTAGATAATACACAATTCATTTGACATTTTTGTCTTTTTCCACTTTGTCTGTTTTATATGTTCTAGCAATTCTTTTTGAACATATATTTGATCAGTTTCTTTCCCATGTGCTCGTTCTTGCTTTTTCTAGCACATGCTATACGCTTTATTCTTTTGATTTACCAATTTTTTTGGTGTTCTGGCAATTCTTTTTTGAACACACTTTTGATTTGCTTTTTCGCGTATGGATTTAACTCTCTCTTTCTGTTTTTAGAATATCCTCACTAGAAATTCTTTTTGACATGATACTCTTTCAAGAATGATGATGATTTCTCTTTTGATTTAAAGCAATACTCTTTTATGAAAAATTAAAGAGACATCATTCAACTTCTTAAAATTGTTTTGTGAAAGAGTATCATTTTGTCACAATAACAGATTTTGAGAACTTTTTATAGAAAATTTTATCAAAAACATTCTTTATAAAGATAACATAGAAGCATGTAATCACAAACCCACAACTGAATGGACACTAAGACACTTACTCCTCATTCTGTTCATTGCAAAAAATGGTCGAAGCCGGACATGACTTAGTCCACTTAAACAGTTGTGATTTGGATTAACAACTTCAAGTTTATAAAAACACTTTTGCTTTCACTTTTTGTTATGAATCTTAAACCATGAATATAAACACATCTAATTCAATAATTGAATGGACACTAAGTCACTCACTCCTCATTCTGTTCATTGTAGAAAATGGCCTAAGTCGGACATGACTTAGTCCACTTAAACAATTACGAATTAACATATATGACCCACAACTTATAATTCATGAAAACTTGTTTTCTTTGCCAAAATTATTTGTCGTTTTCACAACACATGAGAAACTGATCTTTTTGTTCCACAGACATTCAAACATTAAGCATCACAAACATTAGTCAACAACATTATTTCTTTCTCAAACATCTTCACATTTCCACAAGTAAACTGTAACTAAGTTTTGACATTTAACTTCTTACTGAGTTTGACCATTTGACCTTTCCGAGTTTAAATTTTTGACTATTACTGAGTTTAACAATCGATGATTAATATGAACTTATTAAAACCAAACTCGATCCATTGTATGATGATATTATTTCCAGATTAGCACTTTAAGCAAATAATTAAACTCGATAAAAAATCAAACTCGGTAATCTTCATTCGAGTTTCAAATTAAAGTCAATCATATTCATTCTATTATCATTGTAAGGCCATTTATCACATTTTTACTTAATCGATGCCTAATATTATCCTAAATGTGTAAAATCCAACAAAAATTCAATCACATACAAACTCGGTAATCTTCATCTTTACCGAGTTTAAACTCGGTAACCCAAAACCATCAAAGATCAATCAAAACACGTTAATCTACTTACGTTTGAGTAAGAAATGAAATTGAAATCGTTGTAATGAACTTAGAAAGCTTAGAATGAATTTCTTCTCATACTCGGAAATGGATTTGGTAATAATAAAAAGTGAAAATCAAAAATGACTCCCCTTTTTATACCCACCGAAAGTATTTTTGAAATTTGACACCTTTATCCCCTGTACTTTTAATTTTCAATTCAGACCTTGTTTCTTTGAAATTTGTTTATAAATTTTCATAAACTCCCCCTTGAACAATGAGTTTTTCCAAAAACTCCCCCTTGAAATGAAATCATGTAGAGTACTTAGTCCGAAAATGAAGATGCTTAAATAAAAACTCCCCCTTGAAACCATAACATTTTTCAAATTCATTCTTTGTGAGAAATCATTGTTTTTATTTAATTTTGAAAAAGATGTTTTTATTTTCAATTTGAAAGCTTTTTATAAAAACTTGGAATCATGAAACTAAGCATGAGATTTTGTTAATTTAAGGTTTTATTTTTATATGAAAAATATGTCAAATCTTTTTGGTATTTTGGAAAAAAAAATTCTTTTGTTTTTGAAAAATTTATTTACATACTTTTGATGTATGAGCTTTTCAAGAAGATAACTTTGTCAGGCTTTCCAACTGAGTTGGAGTCATACATCTCATACCAATTCGATGAACTAAATACTCAAAGCGTTCTTTTGGAAGCGCCTTAGTAAATAGATCCGCTAGTTGGTATTCTGTGCCGACAAAGTAAATTTCCACAGTACCCTTCTCAACATGTTCTTTAAAAAAATGATACCGGATGTCAATGTGCTCCGTCTTAGAATGTTAGACCGGATTGCATGAAATAGCAATGTCACTCTTAGAGTCACAGTACATCGGAATCCGATTGTACTTATATACATAGTTAAGCAGTTGAGTACGCATCCAAATAACTTGAGCACATCATACAGACATGGAAACATATTGAGCTTCAGCAGTTGACATCGCAGTACAATCTTGTTTCTTTTAATTCCAATTCACGAGCTTTCCTCCTAGAAATTGCAATCCTCCTGATGTGCTTTTACAATCATCTTTACATCCTGCATGGTCCGCATCTGAATAGGCAATTAGTTCAAATCCGGAATCCTTCGGATACCATAGGCCCATGTTATAGGACTGTCTTAGGTACCGAAAGATCCGTTTTACCTCTTTGAGGTGTTTGACTGTAGGACGTGCTTGATAACGAGCACATACAAAAGTAGCAAATGCAATGTCTGGTCGACTGGCTGTTAGGTACATAAGCCCTCCTATCATACGACGATAAGTCGTTTGATCAGTAGGAGTGCCTTGTAAATCAGCATCCAGCCTCTCAGTTGCCATAGGTGTACTCATGGAGACACACTCATCCAGACCATGTTTCTTTAACAATTCAATTGCGTATTGTGACTGACTTATGAATATGCCACGGGGAGATTGATGAACTTGAAGTCCAAGAAAGAACTTTAGTTTACCCATCATTGACATTTCAAAATTATTTTTCATTAGATTTGCAAAACGTTTTGAAAAATCTGGATATACTTGAACAAGTAATATGTCTCCCCCGTGACGTCGTGTGAACAGAGTCGGGTCAATAATACCTTTAGTGAACCCATGTTCAATTAGAAAAGAAGACAATTTGTCATACCATGCACGAGGTGCTTGCTTAAGACCGTATAGAGCTTTTTTCAACCTGTAGACGTGATCTGGAAATTCTAGATCAATAAATCCTTCAGGTTGGCTGACATAGACTTCTTCTTTCAAAGGACCATTGAGAAAAGCCGTTTTGACATCCATTTGAAAGATAGTGATATTCTTATGAGCAACATAAGCAATAAACATCCGAACAGCCTCAAGACGAGCAACAAGAGCAAATGACTCTTCAAAATCAATGCGTTCTTTCTGCTTATATCCTTTAGCCACAAGACGAGTTTTGTTCCGAACCACAATATTTTCAGCATCACACTTATTCTTCCAAAGCTATTTGAGAGCAGTAATGTTCTTTCCTTCTGGTCGTGGAACGAGTTCCCAAACTTGAAGTCTCTTAAATAGATTCAACTCATCTTGCATAGACTCAATCCAACTATGATCTACCATAGCTTCTTTGATATTCTTTGGTTCAATTGTATCGATGGTTAAAGCATACATGCATACCTCAGAATCTGTGTGTAACCGTTGGCAAGTCATAACAGGTTTGGATGGGTCACCAATAACTTGGTCTAGAGGATGATCTTTTGTCCAAATGTGAGTTAAGGGTTGTACTTGGTAGAAATTCTGCACATTTAATGGTACTAGAGCCATTGTGGATGACTCAATTTCCTCACGACTTGGAGGATTATATGGAAAAAACTGTGCTTTACCATCTAACTCAGCAGTGTCTTCTTGATTAAATTCATCAGCCTCGGTCAGAAAGATTTGAGAAGTTTGTTCGTCAGATGTAGTAACAATAGGAGGAGCCTCTTACATGTCAATAATGATTGAAGATGTGGAAGGTGAGTCTTTATGAACTTGAGTCGGTTGTGCAGCGGAATAGATGGATGTATCAGAAGACTTCTGCTCATAATATTCTTCAAACATTGGACCAAACAAATTATCCAAATCTTCTTTGGATGGAGTATGCATTGGTTCTGCTGATGAATTATGATTGTTGAATCGTTGAAGTTCGGGTTCTAAACAATCGTGTTCAGAAGCCATAGCTGTGAGCTCGTCAAACTTGACATGAATAGTCTCCATTATCATTTTGGTTCATCGGTTATAAATTCAAAAGCCTGTTGATGTTTTCGAATAACCAATAAACACACCAATGTCTGCTTTTGGTTTCATTTTTTCAAGATCATCTCGATTATTCATTGGATAACACAATGAACCAAACACATGAAAATATGCAATATTCGGTTTTCGATCGCGTAACAGCTTATAAGGTGTTTTGTTGTATCGTGTATGGATGATTGACCGATTTTGAGTAAAACATGTTGTAGCCACTGCTTCAGCCCAAAGAAATTCATGTAATCGAGAAAAGATAAGAATTGTGCGAGCAATCTCAACAAGAGTATGATTACGTCTTTCAACTACTCTATTTTGCTGAGGTGTGTGAGCAATTGAAAATTGTTGCATGATTCCTAACTTTTCATAATGAGCTTTAAGAGTCGTGTTTTTGAATTCAGTACCATTGTCAGTACGAATCTTACAAACTTTGGCTTTGTAATTCAATTAAGCTTGAGCAATGAATTTCTTGATGATCTCTGGAGTTTCATCTTTCGAGCGAAGAAAATAAACCCATGTATATCTAGAATAATCATCCACGATCACAAGAATATACCTCTTTCCGTTAATCGAAGCTACCCTCATTGGACCGCATAAATCTATTTGAAGTAACTCCAATTTGGAATGATCACTTGGAACTAATTTAGGTGGATGAGAAGCTTTCTTGCTTGTTCCCCTTTCACAAGTAGAACAAAGGTAATCCTTTCCATATTAAAACTTTGGTAGACCGTCAACCAAGTCAAGTCTGTTAAGATCGTTTATGGTACCAAAATTAAGATGTGATAGTCTTCGGTGCCATAACAATGACTTTGTAGAAGTTGCTTTGGACATAAGACATATGGGTGAAGAAGCAGCCATATCAGAAATGGAGATAATATACAAATTAGACTCGCGTCCTCCTGTAAGCAAGTCATCTCCTTCCAGATTTTATACGCAACATGTATTAGAATGAAAAGCCACTTCTAAATCTCCATCACAAAATTTTCCAACGCTAAAGAGGTTATGTCCAAGACCTTCAACATAATATACATGACAAATAGTAATATTGCCATGTATATAATCGCCATAGCCTGTGATTGCTGCAAAATTATCATTACCAAAGTGAACGGTGCCTATAAATTTCTCAATGAAATTTCTTAGTAGTGACCGGTCACCCGTCATATGCTTTGAACAACCACTCTCAACAACCCACAAAACGATCTGAACTACCTGCAACACAAGAAGAGACAACACATGGAGAATTAGGCAATTTGACTACCCATTTCTTAACTGAAACTGATGGTTTCTCGGATGAACGAGTATTATGAAGATTCGGTTTTACACTGACCGTAGTCCAAATAACATTTGGTTGTGATTCAAACCACTTTTTCCAAATTCTACTTGTTCGAATCTTGTTTTTTATGAATGTATTTAACAGTTTTTGTCGCAAATTTCTTTGCTTTATCCTAAACGCACTAGAGACCTTGTCCTTAGCTTTTGAGGCACTTTCTACATCAATCTTAGATTTGGAAACTACAAAAGTAGTATCTAGAGTCTTAGATTGTGTCTTTTTCTCAGAAAACATAGTCTTAGGAGCTACAAAAGTAGTTTTTAAAGATTTTGGTGATCTAGAATTAGTAGAGAAGGTTCTACAAATATTCGAACGCACATTCAACTTATGCTTTGCAACACATTTATCATGACAAGGAATAAGCACATTTTTCATACAAGAAATACATAACAAAGTTTTTGCTTTAGAAGCATTTGCAACATCAACATCAATTACATTTTTCTTGTTCGGAATAACATCTTCTTGCTTATTTTTCCTAACATAAACTGCTACATTCTTTTTTTCCTTCTTAGAGTTATCTAAGACACTGTGCGCAACATGTGAATCTCTACTCATTGGTCTTCTAACTCTAGATGTAGCATTCATTCCTGTAGAAGATAAAGCACTCTTAGTCTTGCTTGTTTGTGATTCTTGTGTTGTGACAACTCTGTACATTCCTGGTCTAATGACATTTGTGTTTTGATTTGCCCTTGTTTGTTTTGTAGGTGAAGTCTGTAAAGTGACTGGTTTTGACACAACATTGGTTTCTTCTGTTTTGGGAACATCCGATTTCTTTTTAAAAGCTTGTTTGTTTAGTGGTGTGACACAAAGAAGAGATTGAAAACCATTTGTTTTGTCAAACTTAGTATTTACAGACTTACCTTTTTCAACTTTTTCCAATCTTTTCTTTAACTCAGATATGGTAGTTAAAAGATTCTGATTTTCAGCACGAATAGCACCATATGCATATGTTTTCTCAGAAACATGAACAATCAATTCATCCATTTCCTTTTGAGTTTGAGACCGTGTCTTTTTGATTGAATCGAAAAGCTTTTTATACTCCATTTTGGCATTATCTCATTCTTTTATCAAAGATTGCACTGTAAAATCCAAAGACACGTTCTCATCCTCAAGTTTCTCCATCTTTGAAATCCAAGAGTAATCAAGAGGAATTGTAATTTTATTTTTCGAAGTGGAATCCCATTTTTGTTTTTGTTTTTCATGTTGTAATTTTAATTGAAAATCAACACTTTGCTTTTTACATCGTTGAACATATTTTTCAAGAAATTTTATTCTTGCTTGCAAATCCTCTTGAATCTCAAAAGATTTCTTCTTGACTTTTTCAAGTTCAGCATTTAAGATCTTATCTACACACTCATGATTAATCAACACACACAGTTCCACATCATGTTTGAGTGATGCTTCCAAAAGTTGATCTTTCAACAATTCATTTTGCTTCTCTAGTTCATCAAGCTCACTTTCTGTCGACTCAAAAACATCTTTCATTTCTTTTATATCCCTTTGAAATAGATTCTGAAATCATTCAAGATAAACCTTCAACTCGTTAAGAATTGGTACTTGATCTTGACAAAAATCATTGATTTCTATTTCTGCCGATGATGTGTAAAAAATGCTTGCTCTTTTACAATTCTGTTGTATTAGCAAAGACAACTTTTCAAAACTAACTTTTATCTTGTCTAATTCTTTGATCAAAGGTGACTCACTTGGCATATTTTTTGATACTGGAATCTTAACCGAGGGAATAGAAGAAGATGGAAAATATTTTGTGTAGGTCCTTTTGTTGGATCTATATAGCCTTTTTTAAGCCAATAGCTAACTAGAATAAACCCAAATTAACTAAATGAGAGACAATGACTATGAATACTATGTGCTAATGCGGAATCTTAACACAAGTACTAAGAAGAACAATTTGTTAAACTAACATTCGTATATTGCTATTGATTTCTATTAGAATACTATTTCGATCTCTTCTTTACATATGATACTATTGATTCTATCTTCTAACTCTATACCCTGGACCTTCTTTTATACACCAAGAAGTCCATTAGAGTTTACAATATTTTCCTAACATATCTAGTCAACCATATTGAATACCATAATTAAAGTATTCAATATGTTTCTAACTATTGGTCATACCCCACCCCCCCCCCCCAGCTTAATCAAATGTATTCAATACTTTCCATAATCAATTGTAACTCCTCAATCAACATTAATCACCTCAATTAAACTTCTCATCAACATAAAGTCTTCAATCATAAAGTATTCAATCAACATTAATGCCTTCAATCAACATAAAGTCTTCAACCATAAAGTCTTCAATCATCATTAATGTCTTCAATCAACATTAATGTCTCTAGTTGAAACTTCTTTTTTATCATTGACTAGTAGCATTAATATTTAACAGTATTAAGAAGACTTTTAATTCCCAACAATCCTCCCCTAAACTTGATATTAATCTGGATTAATCATCAAGTTTCTTCATTAAAAGCTTCTTAATCTCCAGGAGGATGCTTCCAAACACTTCTTTACATCTTAAGTTGTTTTATGATTAATTTAAGAATCAAGGAAATATCTTCATCAGTAACAATATCATTTATCCTCCCCTGTTTGGATGCATCATTACCCAAGCTGTCTTTATCACTAGAGGACTTACTCTTGCAAGTCCAAACCAACTTTGTATATCCTTTTCACTTATGAGTTCTTGAACCTTCTCTTTTCAAGCTCGCAATCTCACTTTGTTGAGAGGTATTTGTATTCTCCAAATCAAGAACCATGGTAAGAAAATTAGATTACATAATTCCTAACAATCCTCCCCTAAACTTGAACTTCACTTGTTAACTTCAAGTTTCTTCTGATTGAGCTTTTGAGGATTGTATCCAAGCACTTCTTGACTGCATTCTTAATCTTTATGATCATCTGCTTTGTGATTTTATTGTAAGCAGATCATACTTTCGCTTTCAATCTTGAATTTGCATCTCATCTCTTCTGCATCACAGCTACATAGCAACATAATTGGTTTTTGTATTTTTGGCAAACTACCAGCCATAAACGGATTTGATATTCCTTTACCAGTAGCCGTTTGCTCTGGGATAGTCAACTCTTTATTGCAAAATATGGTGAGTTGATTACCATACAGTTTTTGGTAAACTGTCAACCATCAACGGAATTGACTTGTCTTTACCAAACACCATTTGCTTTTGGACTAGCCAATGCTTCATTGCCATAACATGGTGCATTGATAAACCATATAGTTTTTAGCAAACTATCAGCTATCAACAGATTTGAGTAGTCTTTACCAAGAACTGTTTGATCCTGGACTAGCCCAATCTCTTAACATGAAGCAAGGTGAGTTGATGAACCCTACCAATTTTTTGGCAAATTGTCCAGCCAATATGGATTATTGAGAAGTCTTTACCACAAGCCGTTTGCTTATGGACTAGCCAGTTCTTATGCCTATTAAGCATGGTGAACTGATGACCATTTGTTGTGTGGTGGTTAGCCAACACCCAACAAACCTTCTCATCCCCATTTAAACTTGATGATAATAAATTCAGTTAAGAACAAACTGAAAGTAATTCAGTTTTGTCTAAATCATCTGAGAACCAAAATGTGTGTTGTCCGATATCGGGTAAAACTAGCAGCATTAATCTTTAAAGCTAGCAGTATTAAGTACACAAACAGTACTAATCTTGCACCCAATCACGAACCAACAACATTAATTTCCTTGAGACTTCATTCAACGTTGGCAATCTTATCTCAATATCCATCCCTAAAAACTAGGGATTTCATAACAGATTCATTTAAACTTTCTTACCTGTAAAAAGTTAGTTCAACAGACAAAGAAAACAGAATCCATAACATTTTGTGCAAGACTCATAACAGTAATTATACTAAGCAGTTTTGAGTATAACTAATAGTATTAGTTTCTCTTGGGGACCCAAGCCATTGCTGACTTGAGTTTGCCTTGTGGATCTCTAAAATATACAGTTTTAACAAAATTGGATCTACTATCATAATTGGAGTTTGGTCTTGTTTTTCTCCAATTATAACATGCTGAGGTCTTAACAGCAGTTCCCCAATTTCCCTTTACAGCATGAGAATAAGTCATTCTTTGTGTAATTTCCTAACAATGGTCTCACTCTTAGGTGGAATGAAATTTAAAAAATGCCCTTCTTGATTAAGTTGATTCACCAAGTCTTTTTTAGGACTAAAGCCGTGTTGAGGTCTGGTAGTGATGCTGTCTAGATCTAACAGTATTAACATTTGTTCTACCAGTATTAATATTAGGCCTAACAAGATTAACATTTGTTCTACCAGTATTAATATTAGGCCTAACAGAATTTACATTTGTTCTACCAGTATTAATATTAGGCCTAACAGGATTAACATTTGTTCTACCAGTATTAATATTAGGCCTAATAGAATTAATGTTTGTCCTACCAGTATTAACTTGTACTGATCTAAGAACAAATTGATTAGCATGATTAAATCCCTGTTCAGTATAGTCCCTACTGGTTTTGCCACCCCATTACCATATAAAAAACCCTTTGTTCTTATAACTTCAGCCTCTCTGCCATTTTCTTTTCATAATAGTCACAATCTTTAATCAAATGACTTAGACTACCACAAACAAAACATTTCTTCTTTGTGAAAGAGTAACCTTCCCCTAGTTCTCTTTCCATCATAGCATTCCAATTCTTCCTGTTAACTTTAGGTGTTGCTTGATCTTTGATTGGTTGCCTAGGAGTTTTTATATGTGAGACACAACTAGGTTCAACTTCTTTTGATTTTGAAGCAGACACACCTTTTTCAGTTGTTGTTATAGGTGTAGACACATACACTTCTGAATGGGGTTGTTTGGGGGGGTATGGGGGTGGGGGGGGGGGGGGGGGGTACTCTTGAAATCTCAGATTCAAGATCAACAGAATGTTCAGAGGAAGTTCCAATAGATCCGTCACTGTCATTAGATTGACAGGTAGAACATTCACTGGATCTATCATCTAATATACTGGGTTCAGGTTCTTGGGGTCCCTTTTTACCATAAACATATAAAGACTCATCAATTTCTTCTTGTGGTGTATGAGTATAATCTCCACTTAAAGGATGTGGAACACCTTTAAAATCATTAGTCTTTGTAAATCTACTGTACAAAGGTTTTCCAACTGAATCCTCTTTTAAACAATTAAAAACAGAAAAATTCATTTCTTCCTCATAACTTAGAACCTCATTGTTTGATTATATTTCATACCCTAAGCCAAGTTTTACTACTTAACTCATGCAGAATTAATAATCTCCAAAGATTCTTAAAGCAATATTCCATGAATCTAATGTTTTCTGCAATTGTTCCTTTTCTTTTACAGCTTTCATTCCTATTCTCCTATATCTTTTAAGCTTTTCATCTTTTTCATATATTTTCATTTTGCCTGAAATGTAAGCTTTTCGATTTAGAGAAAAGTTCGGTTTTTGAAAGTAACAAGTTGAGCTTCTAGTTTCTTAACAACTTGACTATAGGCAAGTATTTGTGCTTCTTGATCACCTAACTGATTCATTTGTTCATCACATAGTGTTTTAAGCTTATTATATGAATCAATGCAAGTTTTAGAACATAATGATACCTCATTACTTGAGCTAATTGCCATGAGTGCATGATTTGACTCTTCTTCCTCTACTGTATGTTCTCCCCAATTGACAACACCATCATCCATTATCAGCAAACAGTTCTGTTTCTGCTCTTTCTTTCTAGCTCCTTGATCTTGATAAAAAGAGTCTCTTTTAAACTGTTGTTGTTTTAAAACAGCTTTATGCATCTTCTTTAAATTTGCATTACCACCAAACCTAGTCCTTATGGCTTTCCAAATTTCCTTTGCATCAACCAATCCACGTAAATCTTCACAGATGTTCCCTTGGGAATAGCCATGAGTAAACATGGTTCTTGCCTTCCTTTCCTTTTCAACAGCATGAATTTCTGCAGGAGATACTGGTGGAAGTATTCTAACAACACCATCTTTTCCAGTTGAGATTCTCTTCTTTGAATTTCCATTTTGAATTACCTTCTAAACATCATTGTCAATGTACTTAAGGTAATTCTCCATCTCTATAGCCCATATATCATACTCCTCCTTACTTCAATAAACTGGGAGATGATATTTGAGATAGTAGTTGTTTGAGGAAACGCCTGTCGTTTTGTTTATACAGCACACAGTGTCTGATGCATCTTCATGCGGTTTGATGCCTCACATCACTGAGGTGTTTGAGAAAACTCATCATTACCAGGTAGAGACATTTAGTAAAAGACCTGAAAGCGTAGGGTGTTTTGTCTGGGTTCTTTGTGATCTTCTTACTCAAGTCCCCTATTGGCTCTAAATAGCCACTAGTAGGTCCTTTGTTGATCTATATAGCCTTTGTAAGCCTAGAGGCAAAACTAGAATAATCAAATTAACTATAAGAGAGACAATGACTATAGAATACTATGTGCTAGATGCGGAATCATAAACACTAAGTACTTAAGAAGACACTTTTAAAAACAAACTCGTATTATTTCTTATTGATTTCTTTAGAACTACTATTTCGATACTCTTCTTTACAAAAGATACATTGCGATTCTATCTTCTAACTCTATACCCTGACCCCTTCTTTTCAACACCACGAAACCCAATTATAGTTTAATAATATTCTTTTCCTAACATATCTAGTCAACCATATTGAATACCATAATTAAGTATTCAATATGTTTCTAACTATGTTGTCAATACTTTCCATAATCAATTGTAACTCCTCAATCAACATTAATCACCTCAATTAAACTCTCATCACATAAAGTCTTCAATTATAAAGACTTCATCCTCATAATGTCTTCAATCAACATTAATGTCCTTCATCAACATAAAGGGTCTAAACCATCAAGTCTCAATCATCATTAAATGACTTCAAATCAACATTAATGTCTCTAGTTGAAACTTCTCTTTTATCATTGACTAGTAGCATTAATATTTAACAGTATTAAGAAGACTTTTAATTCCCAACATTTTTGCTCAACAAAAAGCTCTATTGAGATAAAATTGTTCATAAAGCTTATTAATTTTGTAAGTTAATTGTCCAACAACATTGTTTGTTTTGGCAACAGCAATTGGATCATCATTTTTCCGTCACTTTTTGTTGACTTTTGAAAGCATGCTCAGAATGTCCTCAGAATCTCTAACATTCAAAGGAATGTTCTAATACCTAAACTAGATGGCAAAATAATACTGTGGACACTTTGAAATTGATTGCTTGAGTGTATAAGGATTCTGATACCCCAAACCATGTTTTAATTGTTGGTCATACACAGACAATGGTTTTGGTCCAAGCATAAACATTCCTTGTAATGGATTGCCAAATTTTAAAATCAGTTCAACATTCTTTTTTAGTTTGGCCTCAAGATCTAGAATGGTATCATGATAAGTATCCTCTTTTTCACTCATTTGCCTTTTTAAAATTGAATGTGTCTTTTGTAATTCCTCATTTTTCCGTTTGTAATTTTGACATCTAAATCTAATTTATCTCGTTGTTTTTCGAGATCTCGAATGATATCTCACGAACTAATTGAGACTGAGCTTGTTTATTATAACGTTTTGCCCGTTCATCAGCCTCAAGAAATTCCATGAGATAATTATTATCCTTGTTAATACCCTTCAAAATCCGAACCCTTTCCTTATACATCCCAATCTGACTAGTCAAATGCGTGTTTTGTGTTTGGACTTGTTTAGAAAATATTCGTTGTTTTTTAGCTTCCTGATATGCATTTCTAGCAAGTTTTTCTACTACACATAAATCAGGAACATGTGTATCTTTGTCAACACTGCCACTATTAACATTTCCCCTAAGAATGAAAATCAAATTTTAATATTGCTATTAATTTGATCATCACCAATGGTACTGTTAATAATTTTAGTATGAGTTGGATACATTGGTTCATTATTTTCATCGATGGATAAAGATTGTACCTCACCTATAAATGCAGACTCATAGCTTGGACCATCATCAGAAGTATGATCAGCTGGTTGAATTCTGGCCATTAAGCATATGTTTGCACTGAGTTCTTCAATTTCTTCCATCCTTGAAGCATCAGCAAAGAGAAAATCATTCTGCTCATCAGTAAGAATTACGCCAGCTTCATCCTGTTTTGCCAGCAACATTTGCTCCATGAAATACTTCGAGTCACGAACCCTTGGCTTTGGACAATTCCTAGCATAAGACCTTTCCACAAGCAGTTGTAGCATTGAACAGTTGAAGTATTGCCTGAAGATGGAGTGCGTAGCAGTCCATTGAACATTTCCCAGACTCATTTTGGAGCATTCATCCTTCGAACAACTTCTTCTTGAACAATAAGCTCATCTGTTATTCCTTCGCCAGTAATGCCAGAATCCCTGCTTTGAATATCACTCTGTCTCCTTGAACAGATTGCTTGACAATTAATGGTGGTTGGATGAAGCACAAAGACGATTATTTGTTGGATTAGAGAAATTTTGAGTAATGTCTTTTGCAAGTAGTAACATCACAGAGACTAGAAGATCTTCAGAATTGTTGTGAACATCATCCTGCTGGTACTCATCGTCATAATCAACCACAGACGTAGGATGTGTCACATAATAAGATGATGTTTGTCTGGATGATGAACCCGTGTGTGCTACTAGAGCTAAAGGGTCATGAGATTTTTCTAACTTCTTTGCTCTTGATGTATTCACCAGTTTCTCAAATTGCTGAAGATAATCAAAAAGATCATCGAACGAATCCACTGTCAATCGTTTAGCAAGACGAACTTGTGTCACATATTTCAACCATTTCGGTTGCAAACTGTTTAGAAACTTTGTGTTAACTGTAATAGTTGGAAAGTTCATGTTATTTCGTTCCAAATCATTCATTAGCTGAGCAAAACGGTTGTAGACAGAAACAAGTGCTTCCCCTGGTTCAGCAACAAATTGATCAAATTCGTTTGTAAAACGCGTTTCTCTGTCAACTTTGTTTTGTATAGTTCCCCTCATCAATCGTTCAACTCGTTTCCACATATCCTTGGCCGAAGTGCAAGCATCCACAGAATTGTAAATCTCATTAGGAATAGAAAGTAGAATCATATTCATGAGCTCCATTTCAGCATCATAGAGCAATAAGTCATCACCTTCAAGATCCTCTACAGTTTGCAATCGTGGTATTGTCAAGCCTTCAGGAACGAAATTCTTAAACTCATAAGGGCCTTCATCAAGTGCTTTGAGAAGCCACTTGCGGTTGTCTCTCTTCCGGTTTAGATATCGTCTGAATCTACTTGCCCATGGTATATAACTACCCCTTTCAAGCATGGGAGGCCTATTTTCAGAACCGGCATCAGCAAGGGATTGTTGATATGTTTTGGATGTCGACATGTCTTATGATTCAAAGATTGGATCTTTGTAGACGAAAATGAGTGATATTTGTGAGAATAGTATCAAATTCGGTAACAGTAGTCAAACTCGGACAACACTGTTCACGGATAACAAGTAGGCTGAAAACTAATACACTTCTCGAACAGTACACAAACTCGGACAATACGTAGTAACAAACTCGGTAATCTTCAAACTAAGCAAACTCGGAAATCTTCAAACTAATCAAACTCGGAAATCTTCTTACTACAAACTCGGTGAATCAAATTTTGAAAATTTCAACAATTATGGAATATTAATAACCACAAATTCGATGAAACCAAAATTTATGATCACTAGATAATCCAAAAGTCCACTGAAATCAAATTCGATAAAACCGAATTTGATTTCCGAATTTGTAATTTTTGAGAAAATTTGTGTTTCAACACTTCAAATCATGATAAAACCGTGAAATGAATGTATGTTAAGTCTTTTGAAAGCTTATTTCCGAGTTTCAACGTTGTAAAACCATATTTCACAAATTTCGATAGAACCGAAATTGTGAAATCTATAAACTCGATAAAACCGAGTTTGATATTAAGATCCTAATATACGATTTCTGATAGAACCGAAAGATCGTATATATCTATTACAAGATATTTCTACCGAAACTATACTATTAACACTACTGCATCTGCTAAAATTACAAGAAAACACTTTCGAGAATGAACAACTACTTTCGAGAACAAGAAAACTACTTCCAATAACTGTTGAATTTACAAAACAACACTCGATAACGTCCAATAACTCAAATTTGCTGACAAAACTAATCTCGAAAGCTCAAAATCTTGAACTGAATTCTTCGAACCTCATATTACACTTCTCGGTCGAGAAAAATTCTCACAAAACGAACACTCAAATTCTCTATTGGCGATTGATACCAATTGATAGGTCACATGAATCTTGAATCAATCATATCGAACATGAATGCATAGAGAGAATAGTAGAGAAGGATAAGTATTTGAAATTCAAATGCTATAAAATGGAGGGAAAATGGAAGAGTTTGTTACAAAAATGCACCCCCCTCTAATGAAGATTATAGGGGTATTTATAGGTGAGAGAAGGAGGCTTCCCTTCCTTATTTTCCTAACTTGTCACTTCTAGTCCCTAGACTTTGGTAATTATGCTATTTCATTCTTTTAGCATAATATACCTTATTACAAACTACTTTGACATTATCAAAAGAAACACTAATGACTTAAATAATACAAAATCACATAATCGATACTTTTAATGATCCTAACAACTTCCATCACCCCTGATGATCTCATAATACATCTTGTCTTCTAATAGAGCATGTGTCTTCCAATCAACTATTGGATACTTTGTAGCTAATGATTCAACATTTACAGCTTCATCATCTCCTGAAATTATATCCAAATAAGCTTTAAGCTCTTCCTTCTCAGCATCATCCTCTATCTTCTATCTCTTGACACTTTCATCATCAAGTTTTTCACCTGTTCTTTTCTTAGCAACTGTTTTCTTTCTACTGCCTTCAGCTTTACCTTTTCTACTATCTTTAACCACTTCAGAATCTATAGGAACAAAGTCATTGATCCACTTCTGCTCCTTTTCATACAACTTCTAAATTTCTTCAAAGCTCTTACTCTTCATCTGATTATGAGTGTACTTTCCCATGTGCTTCAGATAAGTAACCATCTTGTTTCTGAGTTGAGCTCTGGTTGGTGGCTTGTTTCTAATTTGTTCAGCTCTTTGTGCAGCAAAGAACCTTTTCCTTTTAGCAATCATTTCCACCAACATTCTAGACTTTTCTTCAATGGTGAATTGTTCTCTTTCTTCTTGTTGAAGTCTTTCTGCTAGTAATTCATTTGCATCCATCCTTGCTTGAATATCTTCCATTTGTTCAATCAATGCTGCATCCTTGGCCTATTGTTCTACAGCTCTTTCCCTAGCAATCCTTTGCTCTCTCTCAAACTGTGCTTGTTCTTCTTCAAAGAGTCTTTGAGCAATCTCTGCATCCCTTTGAATCTGAGCCTTTATAGGATTTTTCAGAGTAGGTTCAGGCTCCACCATCTTGCCTTTAACTTTCTCTTGGCTTTATACGGTTGGTATTGGTGTTGCTCTCCTTGGTTCTTCTTCAACATTATGAATCACTACTGAGGTTGTTCTTGGTCTTGTGCTCCTAATAGCTACAAGTATATCAACAATAGTCATCATCTCATCTTCAAAAATATCCCCAGCAGTACTTGTAGAAGGATCAGCAGTACTAACATTAATACTAGTAGTATTAACTGTATCCCCAACATTAGTAGTTTGTTCAGTAGTATTCCTCCCTTGAGTTTCAGCATCACCTTCAACATTCTCCGTTTTAGCATCACCTTCAACATTCTCCATTGCATTATTCACATCAAGCTCAACAAAGTCACTATCATCAAACATTGGCTTTGTCTAGTCACTTTTTCCTCCCCTGTTTGGATACATGTTCCTCATCTAAACTTTTTCTCTTGGAGGTACCAATCTTGAAGAGTTTCATCCCTGGAGTTCTTGCCCTATGCTTCTTTTCCAATCTTTTGACTTTCTTTTTCAACTTTTTGATCACCAAATCTTGAGCAGTCTTTGATGTTTCTAAGGAAAGAACCATGTTTAACAAGTTTATACAAATAGCCATCAACTTATGTATGTTAGATCTACCATCATCACTTCCAGGTGTGTAACCTCTTGAGAGAGGTGAATCATGGGGTGTTGGTGGTACAAAATCTGTCAAATCATCTTAATGTTCAATTCTTTCCTCATCACTTCCAAGTGTGTTACCTCTTAGGAGAGGTGAATCATAAGAAGGTATAGGTACCCTCTTAGACCTAATCTGAGCAATGGTACCCCCTATGGCTTCTTGGCACCTGGGACTACCACTTGTACCAATTCCCTAAGAAAGAGGCACATTAGATATTGTCATGGATTGGGTCTTAAGGATGTTACCATTGTCTTGCTCTGCATCTAAGCTAGCAGCAGTAGTAGCAGCCCTTTCTACTCTGTCACCTAACTCCTTATGGACAGCCTCATCACCAACCTTTTTAGGGGGACCACCAGACTGAGGTATCTCAGTGTCCTGACCTCTTTTGGCTTGCCTAGGTGTTTAAGTCTTTTGTGGGTGAGATGTTGCAACAGCAGGAACTTGTTCTTCCTGAGAGGGAGGAGTAGTTGAAGATGGTAGTTGGAGTTCAGAGGGTTGTCCTAAACCTTCACCCCCAACTACTTTTGGTACCAACATACTTTGAAATAATGGAGTAACTATCCTTGAAAAACCTTTGCCTTTTCTTCTCATATTAGCAAAAACTTTTTGTGTATGTTTAGGTGTTTCATAAGTATCATTAAAAGGTTCTGCAAGATTTTTAACTTGGTTATTCAAAAATAGTTGTTAAAACATTAGATACATCAAAAACTTTTTAGAATTTGGATCCAAGTTTCTTAACATACCATCAAAAATTAATTTAGAAAAATTAAACTTTTGATTATTTGCCAAACATATAACTGCTGAATCAATATTGTTGAAAACTCATTCCAAGTAGTAGATTTTGAACTTAGACAATGTAAGATGGTATGTATAAGATACTTTCATTGAGGGGAAAAGAAAGCTTTTTGAAAAGTAAGTTTATCAAAAAGAAGTTCATATCTCATTAATGCAAGGTTTTCCAAAATTTTAGAATTTGTTAGACTAGTAACACCATCCTCATCATTAAAGTAAAGATTACTCCTCACTGATGATTCTGAGATTACTATAGTCTTGCCATCAACCTTGGCATGTATTTACGTTTCATTATTGACTATTTTGGACTTAGTAGTAGCCCAAAACTGCTCAATATAAGAAGCATAGATAGTAGGACTTATGGTTAAAGAATACCTGATAGTGCTAGCATTCAAGAAGTTTACTATCTAAAGAAAATCAGCATTCCCCTCTGTTCTTTCCAAACAAGCAACCATATTGTGTTGATCAACAAACTTCAAATCCGCCATAGATGATTAATTGATGATTAATTTATAGAGTCAGTGATAAATTGAAGTCGGTTTGTAAATTTTGAGAGCGTTTTAGGATTCGAGAGTATTATAATGAACTTGATGCAGTCGAATACACTTATATAGGTAAAAAGGAAACCTATAATAGTAGGAAACTGTTTATTGACTAAGAATTTTGCTCAGCAGTTGTAACTCCAATGGTAACCCAACAATACTAACTTTGGCTCAGTAGTACTAACTTTTGCCTAGCAGTACTAACTTTTGTCCAGCAGGACCAAATCCTGCCTAGCAGCATTAACCTTACAACTATCAGTTTTAACTCCAAATTCATCACTAATACCATCTTCAAACCACACCAATCATAAATCTAACAAACACATCTTTAGAGATTAAGTAATCCAATGCTAGCAATCACATAGTAACTCTGCATAATCCACATGAATGTTATTGACAAAGCAATACAACATTTTCATTATCTGCAACGGCGGTTGGTCCCATCCAGTGACACGTGTTATTAAGCATTTAGAGAATATTTTGCATAACGTTTGCCATGGCTGCAGAAGACCACTAGTCTTGAAATTGATTGTGACTAACTCCACGTAAATCCTAATACTTGCTTGTAAAAGGAACCATGTCAGAAAATAATTGTGGTGGCACGAATGAATTATGATTGTTGTCAGTTGCTTGTGGAAGATGAGTGAAAGATTTGTCTGAAGTCATCCATGTCAAGAGTGAGTTCTTTCTTGTCCACATAAACCCGAGCCGATACTTTGATCCTCCTTCCTCAAAGTATGGCCAGAACTGTGCCATATAAAATCCATAGAACGGATGAAGAAGCCTGCAATGCTAATCCGTAATGGATGAATCTTATGAGATTCCTTAGAATTCTGCTTTCTGGCAGACATTGCTCATGCTCGAGATCAACTTTCTTGTTTAGCATCCATAATATAATATCTCTTTTTAGAGGGCACAGTTTAATCTGGAGAACAACAGCTGCATATTGTTGTTGTGCCAGAGGATACTGAATGAATACAATTAAGATATTAGATACAGCAAATTCTATTTGACTATTTTGTCTATTTTCCACTCTGTCCTGTTTTTATATGTTCTAGCAATTCTTTTTGAACATATTTGATCATTTCATTCCCTGTGCTCGTTCTTGCTTTTTTCTCTAGCACATTGCCATAAACCTTATTTCATTGATTACCATTTTTATGTTTCTGGCAATTCTTTTTCGAACACAACTTTGATTTGCTTTTCCGGCGTATGGATTTATGCTCCTCTTGTCTATTTTTAGAATACCTCACCAGAAATTCTTTTGTGACATGATACGCCTTTAATAAGTATTATGAAAATTCTTTCTCTATTGATTTTAATCAAGAATCTTATTATGAAAATTTAAAGAGAAACATTCACTTCTTAAAATAGTTTTTGTGAAAGAGTATCATTTTTGACACAATACAAATTTGAGAACTTTTTCCAGAAATCTTTTGACAAAAACTTTCTTTATAATGATAACATAGAATCAGGTAATCTCAAACCCTCAACTAAATAGACACTAAGTCACTCTCTCCTCATTCTGTTCATTGCAGAAAATGGCCAAAGCCGGACATGACTTAGTCTACTTAAACAATTGGGATTTGGATTAAAAACTTCAAGTTATAAAAAAAACTTTGCTTTCCACTTTTGGCATGAATCCCAAAAACAATGAAGCCAAACCATCTAATACAATAAATTGAATGGACACTAAGTCACTCACTCCTCATTCTGTTCATTGCAGAAAACAGCCTAAATCGGACATGACGTAGTCCACTTAAACAATTACGAATAGATATTTCTGACTCAAAGATTAGAATTCATAAAAGCTTGATTTCTTTGCCAAAATTATTTAACGTTTTCACCATAAATGAGAAACTGATCTTTTTATACCACAGACATTCAAACATTAAACATCATAAACATTAATCATCAAAGTTATTTCTTTCTAAACATAACTTCACATATACAAAAATTAAATTTTCACAGAATTTTGACTTTTGACCATTACCGAGTTTGACCTTTTGACTCTTCCGAGTTTGATTGCTTGACCCTTCCAAGTTTCTCAAACAAGATAAACACTTATTCCTTTTACTTTATGAAAAACTAAACTCGATTTTTATGTTCATTTTTCCATTTTTCATACTCCAAACAATCAAACTGGATATTTTGTCAAACTCGATAAACACCATACATTTCCGAGTTTCAATTTCAGTTACTAATTAACGATCCCTAAGCTATTTATCACTTATTTACACATACCCATTGCTTATTATCGTCTGATGATTGCATTAGTTTTCACAAACTCCATAAACATAAAAAACACAAACCGAAAACATTAATATTACCGAGTTTAAAACTCGATATGCAAAACAATCAATATCAATCTGATAATGTCTAATCTCCTTACGTTTGAGAAAGAAAAATAATCGAAAATCGTGTGGTAATGAACTTAAAAATAATTGAATGAATTTCCTTCTCAAACATCCGGTAAATTGATTCCGGTATAGAAAAAATGTAACTTGTTTAGCCCCTGTACTTCTATTTTTTAATTCTGACCATGTTTCTTTGAAATTTGTTTATGAATTTTCACAAACTCCCCCTTGAATAATGAATCTTTTCAAAAACTCCCCCTTGAAATGAAATCATGTAAAGTACTTAGTCCGAAAATGAAGATGCTTAAATAAAAACTCCCCCTTGAAACTATAACATTTTCCAAATGTAGTATTTGTGAGAGATCATTGTTTTTATTTTATTTCCAAAAACATGTATGCGAATGGAAAATTTTAAGAACTCCCCCTTAGATCATGATTCCGTATTTTCAATTTGAAAGCTTTTTATAAAAACTTGGAATCATGAAACTAAGCATGTGATCTTTTTAAATTTTGTTTTTTTTAATATGAAAAATATGTCAAATCTTTTTGGTATTTTGAAAATTTTTAATTTTTTCTTTTGTTTTTGAAAAAAATTATTTACATGTTTTTTATGTATGAGCTTTTCAAGAAGATAACTTTGTTAGCTTTCCAACTAGTTGGAGTTCAGACATCTCATACGAATTCGATGAACTAAATACTCAAGCGTTCTGTATTGGTAACCGCCTTATAAATAGATCCCGCAAGTTGGTATTCTGTCCGACAAGTAAATTTCCCACAGTACCCTTCTCAACATGTTTCTTTAATAAAATGATACTGATTCAATGTGCTTCGTCTTAGAATGTTGGACCGGATTGCATGAAATAGCAATGGCACTCTTGGAGTCATAGTATATCGGAATACGATTGTACTTATATCCATAGTCAAGCATTGAGTACGCATCCAAATAACTTGTGCACAAAATGCAAATAAGGAAACATATTCAGCTTCAGCAGTTGACATCGCAGTACAATCTTGTTTCTTTGAACTCCAACTCACGAGCTTTCCACCTAGAAATTGCAATCCTCCTGATGTACTTTTACAATCATCTTTACATCCTGCATGGTCCGCATCTGAATATGCAATTAGTTCAAATCCGGAATCCTTCGGATACCATAGGCCCATGTTATAAGACTGTCTCAGGTACCGAAAGATCCGTTTAACCTTGATTGGTTAGTTTTGTACACGTAAAATATATAATAAAAATACTACTTAGGTAAATTCCAACTCTTCACCTTTAACCAAGGTAAAAAGTAAGACTTACAAAAATAATAAAATAGTATATAAAGAATACGTATATTAACCGGGTAAGTGTATGATCACCCGGGGTCGTTTATCCCCAAAGACTCGTTAAATTGAAACCACGTTTAGGTTCGGATCCTGATTTGAAAGATGAAGCAAGATTTTTTGAATTGGAAAGATATTGAAAATAAAATTAAAAATGAACAATTAAAACACAATAAAACGGAAAAGCAATTTATTAAGCAAATGGACTCAAACTTAACCCTAAAAATATAAAATAAAATTTCACTAAATAAAGAAAAATCGCAGAAAATTATTAAAAATGAAAGCCCTAATTTTTTTCTTTTTAATTAAAGTCTAATTAAACTAATTAAAAATTAACCCTAATTACTATAAAAACTATTAAACTTAACACTATAAAAACTTAACTAAGGACTAATGGTGCAAACAGAAAAAGGACTAACGGGGAAATACACTTAACGGGCGAGGAATGACTAAGAAACAACTAAAATGGAAAAATTACAAGAATGGTCCCTGAGGCCTAACCCCGACTACACTAATGGTCCTTTTAAAGCTTAAAAATAAGTTGAAATTAAAAAGTGCTTATTATGAAAAACTTATAAAAGCAAAGTTGTAAAGGAAGCTAGGGAAAACATTTTAACAAAAGCACTATGACTGAAACTCAAAGATAAGATTTATCTAAAAAGAGCTTTATCTTTAAGCTGTTACAGAAAGGAGGGCTTAACCCTTGGTTTTAGAAAATAAGCTATAAAAAACTTAAAACTAGTTCAAATTAAAAAAGGAAAGAAGTTCTGATGAGCTTAAGATAAGCTTATTCTATAAATGAAAAGAAATTAAAGCTTAAACTACTTTTATGCTACTGAAATTGATCATGAAATAAGCAACTCAGAAAATAAGCAAAGTAACACAAAATCCAAATAAGCTAAAAGGAAACTTAAAAATCCTTAAAAAGCTAAACTGGGCTCTAAAACTTAAAGGACAACTTAAACTACTTATAATCTATCTATATAAGCTAAAAAAATCTAGACTTAAAAGCTAAATTAACAAATTTAAATCCTAAAGTTTCTAAGTACTGTTTTTGGCTTTTTAAAAAATAAGCTATGTAAATAAGCTAGAAAGTGTAATCTAAGACTTATTCTATATTAAGCTATATTAAAACTCAAGTCCTACTGAATTTGATAAGCTAAATCCTGAAATTACTGAACTTAAAACTAGGCTAAAGGTAGCAGTACTAACTGGTGTTAGTACTGCTAGTGTAAAAAATTTCAGCAGTACTTTCTCTTGAAAGTACTGCTGATGCAATTTGACTTTTAAGATCAGAATTAAACTATGAAATAAGCTAGGAAATATAAGCTAAAACTAAATTTAAGATAAGCTATAACTAAACTTAATCCTACTTGAATTCCTAGCTAAAAATCTAGGCTGGCAGTACTA